>CAVMFT010000038.1:0-49629 GCA_963680785.1 Diplosoma virens | reverse complement strand
CAAATAAAACAATTAAAAAATTATTTTTCTTAAATAAGAGTCAAGGTGGATTTCTTCAGAAGTTTTTATACAGCTTTTATTTAAAATTTGAGTCATTTTCGTACAACATGTTTAATAAAAGTTTTCAAACTCTCTTCATCTTCCCTACCGGTCTACAAATTAGATTTAAGTTAAGTTAAAAGCTTGTTTATATTTTTTATTAACTTTGTTTCAGATGTAATTGCAGCATCACTTTTATTGGCCAACAAGCTTAACCAATTGATTTTTTACATGTATTTATTTATTATATTCAATCAATCAATCAACTTCAACGCACCGTATTTGCGGAAAAGATAATGAAGAAAACATAAAATGAAATCGATGATGATTAATACTGGATGATGCGTAATATTATATTGCACGTAATGATGTGTAACCCTGTACAGTGGTGCTTGGTTTTTGACTCTTCTAGACGATGGCCACCCTTTGCGCAAGGTCATGCATGACCAACTTTTAGGTAGTAGTGTGATCGATTTTTGATTACTTCTACTTCGAAGTTGTCAATGAAAAATCTTTTAGCTTTGCTTTAAATAGATTGATGAATGTTTTTCACTTTCGATAAAAATGTTCTTCTAAACCTTACCGTCTTGGTACTTTATGCATCTTTGTAATATATTTTGACGCTTGTTGAGTAATTTAAAGAGTTTTTGCGCTCTGTATTTTGTGATAGTTGCTGGGGAACATCTCGAGTCGAAAATGTTCTTTTCTTTGATGCTCTTTGACGTAGGCTAAATTTGGTTAAATATGTGTATGTGTTTTTATTTGTTTGTTTTATTTGCTTTGTGGCTAAAGCCAAAATAAATTTTTCATTTCAAAATTTAAATTAGCTTTACAACGCTTGGCAATGTAATCCCAATTTGGTACTCTTAGGTTTTGTCTGGCATTAAAAATGTTTTATGCCGTTAAATGTATCTTTTTTACTATAAATCGTATATCATTTAGTTTTGCATTCAAGCTTACAGCTTAACACTGCTACAAATTTACGGAAATTTTTCAGTTTTTTGTTGTTGTTTAAGAGCTACTGGGCATTTACTAATGATTTGTTTTACAATTTTAAAGTAAAATATTCAATTAAGCTATAATTTAATTAATAATTTTGTTATTTTGTTCATGTGGCGGAGCAGAAATAAAAGAAAAAATTAATTCGAGTAGAAGTCATAAAATACATCGAAAATCGTTAGAAAATTGAAATTCAAAGCGTTCTGCTGGGAAATCCCCGAGTGGGAATCGTTGCCGGCCGTGTTTATTTTAATGCACTGATCACCCAGATCAGTTTAAAAATTGATTGGATCGGCCCCCAACGCAAGAAGTCAGTTTAATTGGTATAGGAGTAATAAAATACATCGAAAATCTTAAGAAAATCGAAATTCAATGCGTTCTGCTGGGAAATCCCCGAGTGGGACTCGTTACCAGCCGTGTTTATTTTCATGCATTGATCATCCAGATCAGTTTAGAAGTTGATTCGATTGGCCCCCCACGCAAGAAGTCAGTTTAATTCGGGTAGGATACATAAAATACATCGAAAATCGTTAGAAAATCGAAATTCAATGCGTTCTGCTGGGAAATCCCCAAATGGAAATCGTTGCTGGCCGTGTATATTTTGATGCATTAATCACCCAGATCAGTTCAAAAGTTGATTGGATTGGCCCCCAACGCAAAATATCAGTTTAATTCCGGTAGGAGTCATAAAATACATCGAAAATCGTTAGAAAATCGAAATTCAAAGCGTTCTGCTGGGAAATCCCCAAATGGGAATCGTTGCTGGCCGTGTATATTTTGATGCATTAATCACCCAGACCAGTTTAAAAGTTGATTGGATCGGCCCCCAACGCAAGAAGTCAGTTTAATTCGGGTAGGAGTCATAAAATACATCGAAAATCTATTAAAAGTCGAAATTCAAAGCGTTCTGCTGGGAAATCTCCGAGTGGAACTCGTCGCCGGCCGTGTATATTTTGATGCACTGATTACCCAGATCAGTTTAAAAGTTGATTGGATTGGCCCCCAACGCAAGAAGTCAGTTTAATTCGGGTAGGAGTCATAAAATACATCGAAAATCGTTAGAAAATCGAAATTTAATGCGTACTGCTGGGAAATCCCCGAGTGGAACTCTTTGCCACCCGTGTATATTTTGATGCATTAATCATCCAGATCAGTTTAAAAGTTGATTGGATTGGCCCCCAACGCAAGAAGTTAGTTTAATTGGTATAGGAGTCATAAAATACATCGAAAGTTTTTAGAAAATCGAAATTTAAAGCGTTCTGCTGGGAAATCCCCAAGTGGGAATCGTTGCCGGCCGTGTTTATTTTGATGCATTGATCATCCAGATCAGTTTAAAAGTTGATTGGATTGGCCCCCAACGCAAGAAGTCAGTTTAATTCGGGTAGGAGTCATATAATACATCGAAAATCTTTACAAAATCGAAATTCAAAGCGTTCTGCTGGGAAATCCCCGAGTGGAACTCGTTGCCGGCCGTGTTTATTTTAATGCACTGATTACCCAGATCAGTTTAAAAGTTGATTGGATCGGCCCCCAACGCAAGAAGTCAGTTCAATTCGGGTAGGAGTCATAAAATACATCGAAAATCTATTAAAAGTCGAAATTCAAAGCGTTCTGCTGGGAAATCCCCGAGTGGAACTCGTCGCCGGCCGTGTATATTTTGATGCACTGATTACCCAGATCAGTTTAAAAGTTGATTGGATTGGCCCCCAACGCAAGAAGTCAGTTTAATTCGGGTAGGAGTCATAAAATACATCGAAAATCGTTAGAAAATCGAAATTTAATGCGTACTGCTGGGAAATCCCCGAGTGGGACTCGTTGCCAGCCGTGTATATTTTGATGCATTAATCATCCAGATCAGTTTAAAAGTTGATTGGATTGGCCCCCAACGCAAGAAGTTAGTTTAATTGGTATAGGAGTCATAAAATACATCGAAAGTTTTTAGAAAATCGAAATTCAAAGCGTTCTGCTGGGAAATCCCCAAGTGGGAATCGTTGCCGGCCGTGTTTATTTTGATGCATTGATCATCCAGATCAGTTTAAAAGTTGATTGGATTGGCCCCCAACGCAAGAAGTCAGTTTAATTCGGGTAGGAGTCATATAATACATCGAAAATCTTTACAAAATCGAAATTCAAAGCGTTCTGCTGGGAAATCCCCGAGTGGAACTCGTTGCCGGCCGTGTTTATTTTAATGCACTGATTACCCAGATCAGTTTAAAAGTTGATTGGATCGGCCCCCAACGCAAGAAGTCAGTTTAATTCGGGTAGGAGTCATAAAATACATCAAAAATTGTTAGAAAATCGAAATTCAAAGCGTTCTGCTGGGAAATCCCCAAGTGGGAATCGTTGCCGGCCGTGTATATTTTGATGCATTGATCATCCAGATCAGTTTAAAAGTTGATTGGATTGGCCCCCAACGCAAGAAGTCAGTTTAATTCGGGTAGGAGTCATATAATACATCGAAAATCTTTACAAAATCGAAATTCAAAGCGTTCTGCTGGGAAATCCCCGAGTGAAACTCGTTGCCGGCCGTGTTTATTTTAATGCACTGATTACCCAGATCAGTTTAAAAGTTGATTGGATCGGCCCCCAACGCAAGAAGTCAGTTTAATTCGGGTAGGAGTCATAAAATAAATCAAAAATTGTTAGAAAATCGAAATTCAAAGCGTTCTGCTGGGAAATCCCCAAATGGGACTCGTTGCCAGCCGTATTTATTTTGATGCATTGATCATCCAGATCAGTTTAAAAGTTGATTTGATCGGCCCCCAACTAGGGATTTTAGATATCGGGATGTACAACTCCGTTTTGGATCCAGTTTTTGGTTTACGCTAGTGGGGTCAAGCTTTCAAATCAAAATTAAACCAAAGCTTCATGTTAGTCATTATTAGAGTGAATAAAAAAATTTTTATGTAATATTCATTAATGGATAAAGATAAAACAGTTTTAAAGAATTATGTCCTTTTTTTATACTTAATAGTTGTCGTCAAGATTTATTCAAAAAATTATTGAAAAACAGGTTACTTGGCAGTTACTCAAATTACCAAATTAAAATCATAAATTTTAAGTAAATTGATTAGAACAAAAAAAAAATAATAATAATGGAAATTTATCTAGCTATAAAAACAAATGAAATTAAGTAATTTTAAGTGACTTGGTTACCTACTCTGATATTTCTAATAAAACAGTTATTTTAAAAAAATTTAAGTATTATAGTCAAAAATTAATTTTAGCAAAAGTTAAGTTTTTATTTAGTTGATCTAATAACAAAAGTTTTGAAATATAAAAAATTTAGTAATATGAGTTGTTTAGGCAGTCATTAAAATAATTAACAAAATAATAAATTAAAAACCTGAATTTCCAGCATTTTAATTAAAAAAAACTTTTCATTATTATTTTTATCAAATTTTAAGTGACTAGGTTGATTACTCAAAAAGACATTTATTTTTTAAATAAAGTATGGTAGTTAAAAAAATAATTAAAAAAAATTTTTGTGTTTAATTAATAGATCAAAGTGAAAAAGTTTTTTTTTTATTTAAAATGGCATGGTGAGAAAATTGCCAATTCTACAAAATTTTCAAGTTAGTTATAATATGTTTTAAAATTTAAAGTGTGTAGTTAACAATTTGGTTATTCAAAAGTGATTTTTTTGATTAATAAAAGATTAGTGTTGTGAAATATTTATAATTATTGTACAATTTAATTTTTTGTGTAATTACTCATATTTTCCATGGTATGCTATTGAGTGTAATATGGTATTGAACAATTCAAATATTTATTTTTATATTTCATATAAGTATAAAAAATTTTTACTTTCACTGTCAGTGTTTTTCTTAAATAAATTCTATGGTTTTAAAAATACTAAATTTTTATGTAAAATTAAATGTTATTAAATTTGCTGCATTTTTTAGTTTAGGTAATTGAATTTTGAGTAACCTACTACAGAAAGTTTTTAACAATGGTGAACACTTGCTGTGTGCCAGCTTGCAATTCTGGCTATAGGTCCAATAAGAATGGAAAAAAAGTTGCATTATTTCAATTTCCTATAAATTCTGAGCTTCGTGATAAATGGTATAGGGCTATCCCAAGGCAAAACTGGAAAGTATCAAAGTCTCATAAAGTTTGTGCACAGCACTTTCATGAAAGTGATTTTAAAACCATCTCAACTGATACTTGTAGTACCAGACGTAAATCTAGAAGTACTCTAAAACTGCAAAGAGTGCATCTGAAACCTGATGCTGTTCCTAAAATTTTTCCTTCTTTGCCAAAATAGCTTTCATCACCTTTACCAACAATGCGTGCAACCTCCTCTACCAGTTCCTCTTTTAGACGTGAAAAAGATAACATCATTTTACAAAAGCAAAATGCTGATTTTCTCATTCAAGACTCTTTTTCGGATTTTTCATCCTTTAGAAGCAAAATGAAAAATGCAGTTCTTCCCTTTGGATATACTAGTGTTTATTCAGCTTCATCTGCTCAATTCTATTTTGTTAAAAATGATGATAGTTATAAAGTTGCTCCAGAACTTGTAGTGTCTGTGATAATTTCAAGTGAGCTACAAATCAAAGCTTTTGTTTTTTCTAATTTGATACCAAAAGATCAATATATGCATTTGCTTTCATGTGGTTCTCTGCAGACAGTAACTGAAGTATCTAATATTCTTGCCTGGTGTAAAGCTTTAGCAGACATGTCTAATTTTGTTTCTAACAATCAAAAATCAGCATTAAAATTAGCTATATCTTTGCTAAAAAGTTACCTTTCTGATGAAGCAGTTGTAGCAGATTTATCACAATCTAGCATGTCTTTAGTTTGTTTTATAATAGAACAATTGAATTTGCTTCAAGTTTCCAAACATGGCAGACGTTATTCTACAGCAACCATTATTTCTTCATATATGTGGCAGTTGACAAGCACTGCATTGTACAAAAAGCTGCAAGAATTTTTTATTCTGCCATCAATAAACAGGCTTCGACAGCTGTCTGTTGGAACTACTGTAGAAACTGGTGAAATTACATTGAACTATCTTCATCAAAGAACTGTAAATTTAACATCTGAACAAAAAATTGTTACTTTACTTGTTGATGAAGTTTACACTGCGCAAAGAGTAGAATACAGTAATGGTTCCTTTGTTGGATTGACTGCAGATGGTGCCCCAGCAAAAACTGCATTAACTTTTATGGTAAATTCTACATGCAGTAATTATAAGGATGTGGTTTGCATAATTCGCGTCAATAAATTGAATACCAAAATTTTGTGTTCATGGTTTAAAAGAGTCATGTTTGCTTTGGACAAATTTTTTTTGGTTATTGCCGTTTCTGTCGACAATCATATATGCAACAGGTGTGTTTTTGTCAGTTATTTCTTTGGTAATTTTCTTAATTTCATAAATATAATTCTACATTTAAACGTAAATTCTCTGTTGTTTTTAATCCTTTTTTTAACTTATTTTGCAGAAAGATGTACATAGAACTTGGGGATGGTCAGTTGAAACACTGCATTGTGCATCCTACTCGATCTGATGAAAAGCTGTTTCTGTTGTTTGACACGACCCATAATTTTAAAAACATTTTTAACAATTTCATCAACAAGGGTAGATTTAATATTCCTACACATGCGAATGAAGACATTCTTGGAAAAACATGTTCACCCTGCTTCTCACATCTAAAACACGTGTACGCGATTGAGGAGCACAAACCTTTAAAAATCGCACATGCTTTAAAAAAAGTATCTTTAAATCCCAGTGGCATTGCACGGACTTCACCACAACATGCATTTGGTAAGTTTTACTTACTTTTAGATAGCATTTTAAATTATTATATCAAACCTAATATTTTCGGTAACTTTTGAAAAAAAATTGGCTTTTAAATTGTATTGAATATACAGTAGTGTGTAGTACTCAACCACAATCAAGTACGAGATATTTTAAATTGATTGCTTGTACTGTATTCAGGTGTTTTTCATGAATCAACGGTGCAAGCATTAGAGTTTTATAGTAAAGAGCATCCAGGATTTCTAGAAACTTCTCGGTTTTTAAAATTCATCAACACAATTTGGAAAATTTTACGGGTTAAAACACCGTTTGAAGGTAATTTTTTGTACATAGACAAAACGTGTATCACACTACCTGCGTTTAGATTAATCTCCAAAATTAGTTGATTTTATTGTTTTACCCATAGCATGATATAATAGACATTGATATATTATATTTTTATAGAGTTAAATGCCAAGCTTGTAATCACTATCTTACGTTCAATGTATTTTTTCAGAGATTAGAAAAAATGATGAATTGTGTGCACCTATACGAGTTGATGAAGTAAATTTGAAATATCTTGAAGCAGCTTCAAATATATTTATTCGGTGGAAACAATCAGGAAATGCTGGTTTGACTCATCAAACCTTTTGTGCGTGTATACAATCAATGAGTGCTATTCCAGAACTTGCTGAACACTTGAAAAAAAAACATGGTTTTGTTTACATACTTCCTGGAAAATTTACTTCGGATCCAGTTGAAGGTCGTTTTGGCTGGTATCGCCAAATGAATGGTGGCAATTATTTCATGTCGTTAAAACAGCTGATGCAATCAGAAAAAAAATCCGTGTATTATCCTTAATGCAGCAGCATGCTCTTTTATCTGGCTCTTGTCTAAAGGAATTTGATGCTCTTCCTTTATTAGAAACAAGTTTTGATATTGGAGCTGAAGAAAATGATGTGCTTTGGCTTAATGATGTTTTTGCTCGTGTTTCTTTGGATGATATAACATGTGCTGATGCCAATATAACATACTATGTAAGTGGCTATGTTGGCAGAAGCATATCTCGCCGGCGCAAGTGCTCATCCTGCAAAGAGTTGCTCATTGCAGGTGATGATTCCTTTTCAATTCACTACTATCTTCCAGATGAGTACAAACAGTTGTTTGAAAATGTAAATCGCAGGGGCTTGTCGCAACCATCCGAATTTATTTACATTGTGACAGCGCTGGCAGTGCAACATTATATGGCCATTCTATCCACTGGAGAACCGACAAAAACCAAGTTTTTATCCATGAGCAACCCACGATCTGTTTTTCTAAAAGCTTTAATTAACATTGCCGCAGCAACTGAAACTCTCAGTAACCTATTGTCCCAGCAATGTTCTGCCGGTCATTTGAATTTCAAAGAAGTGGTTAAATCTACTTTTAATTGCTTTGCAAAGAATGAACTTAAACGGATAAATGCATTTAAAGTTGAAATGCCAGAAATATCAGTCAAAAAACTGCGAAAATTAACTTCAAAAAGCTCCCAGTTTTAATTGTATAATAGTTTGTTTTTTGTTATTTTGATAGTTTTGTTGCTTCTTGTTGCATTTTAAGCTTAATACTTGTTTATTTTTCTTTCTTGGCAAGCTATTTTTAGTTTTATTGCATGCTATATTGTTAGTTAGTTTTACTCTTTTCGCATGTACTAGTTTATTTTTGTTTTCCTTAAATAACTTTAGCCAATATATATTTAGTATTCTTAATGTGATATTGCTTAATGCCTTTATCGAAATAAAGATTTCAATTTCTTTGAACAAATAACCGTCAAGAAATCTTTAAACCATAACTAAAATACATTTAACCTTCAAACAAAAGATTTCGAAGCTTCGTATGACTTTTGACGCTATTTTCGCAGTAGCCCTTCTAACGTAAATAGCCAAAATGAGTTGTTGATCCCGGTGTTCTAATATCCCTACCCCCAACGCAAGAAGTCAGTTCAATTCGGGTAGGAGTCATAAAATACATCGAAAATCGTTAGAAAATCGAAATTCAAAGCGTTCTGCTGGGAAATCCCCGAGTGGGACTCGTTGCTGGCCGTGTTTATTTTGATGCATTGATCATCCAGATTAGTTTAAAAGTTGATTGGATCGGCCCCCAACGCAAGAAGTCAGTTTAATTCGGGTAGAATTCATAAAATACATCAAAAACTGTTAAAAAATCGAAATTCAAAGCGTTCTGCTGGGAAATCCCCGAGTGGGACTCGTTGCTGGCCGTGTATATTTTGATGCATTGATTACCCAGATCAGTTTAAAAGTTGATTTGATTGGCCCCCAACGCAAGAAGTCAGTTTAATTCGTGCAGGAGTCATAAAATACATCGAAAATCTATTAAAAGTCGAAATTCAAAGCGTTCTGCTGGGAAATCCCCGAGTGGGACTCGTTGCCAGCCGTCTATAATTTGATGCATTGATCACCCAGATCAGTTTAAAAGTTGATTGGATCGGCCCCCAACGCAAGAAGTCAGTTTAATTTGTGCAGGATTCATAAAATACATCGAAAATCGTTAGAAAATCGAAATTCAAAGCGTTCTGCTGGGAAATCCCCAAATGGGAATCGTTGCCGGCCGTGTATATTTTGATGCATTGATCATCCAGATTAGTTTAAAAGTTGATTGGATTGGCCCCCAACGCAAGAAGTCAGTTTAATTCGGGTAGGAGTCATAAAATACATCAAAAATTGTTAGAAAATCGAAATTCAAAGCGTTCTGCTGGGAAATCCCCGGATGGGACTCGTTGCCAGCCGTGTATATTTTGATGCATTTATCACCCAGATCATTTTAAAAGTTGATTGGATTGGCCCCCAACGCAAAAAGTCAGTTTAATTCGGGTAGGAGTCATAAAATACATCGAAAATCGTTAGAAAATCGAAATTCAAAGCGTTCTGCTGGGAAATCCCCGAGTGGGACTCGTTGCTGGTTGTGTTTATTTTGATGCATTGATCACCCAGATCAGTTTAAAAGTTGATTGGATTGGCCCCTAACGCAAAATCAGTTTAATTCGGGTAGGAGTCATAATGTACATCGAAAATCTATTAAAAGTCGAAATTCAAAGCGTTCTGCTGGGAAATCCCCGAGTGGAACTCATTGCTGCTCCTTTTTAGGTCAATGATTTTTTCATTTAGATCATTTTAAAAGCTGTTTGGCTTGGCTGTTAAAGCTAAAAAGCAATTGATTTTACAAGTAAAAAAATTTAACTTTTTGTTTTTGTTGTTTGGAAACTCTGTTTTGGTTTTGTTCCGATTTTTAGTTTCGTCATTTTAGCAGAATTCTGTCAGAATGATAGTGGTCTTTTAATTATATTTTTTGGGAGATTGCAGCCAGCACTTTTATTAGGATGAAGAAAAGTGGCCCTTTACTTATTTGAGTTCGACCACCATGCCGTATATTAATCAAAAAGGATTTCCAGTGGCAAAACATTGTTGGCATGAAACAATTTGGATCTTGTATCTTGCACAAGTATGTATTTCTTTTATGTTATGGGGAAATGCATTGTGTTTCGATTTTATTTAAGATCCTTTTTAACTTATCAATCTCGGTTTATTTGCTTTATACGATTTTGTGTCGTTATTTACTAGTTCCGTTAGGTAGCGCTAAAGTAAAAGCTTAAAATTAAAGTATCTTAAATTAAAACATTTTAAAACATTTTTTAGACTAGTTTAATTTTGCAAATATAAAATAAATTACTTATAAATTTATTAAAAGCTATTGAAGGTATAGGCTGCTATGTGTTGCATAACACAAACTTGATTTTAACTTTACTGTTGTAACTTATTATATCATACATTTGTTATAATTACCATTTCTGCTTTAACATTCATTGAAAAATCACCAGACCTATTATAAATAAATTAAATTAAAAATTATTTACAAAGAATGAATTATATTGAATTAATCTTTTCATTGACTTTAAAGTGAGGATAAATTACTGTATTTGCCATGCTGCTTGATTGATGAAATAAAAACTAAAAAAAAAAAGAATTTGCTTTTAAAAGCAAATGTTTCATTTAAAACTCTTTTGCTTTTTGAATAGCCTTAAAAAAAGCTGTTTTGAAAAAAATTGAACGTTTTTGTCTAGCTCTCTTCAGGAGGTCTCACTGAAATGAATTCAAGAACTGATGTAGTATTTGAAAAGATTTTTTTTCCTTTCTTTTACACTTATAACAATTTATGTTTGTAAATAAACTCTTTCTGTCTGCACAAATTAGGTTTTTGAAGAGTTATAAAAATTGATTCTAAAACTGATAAATAAAAATTGGATCGTGCTTTAGAAAGAATAAAAAATTGATTGTCATTACATTGAGATGCACATTTTGGTTTATGTAATAAATGGTTTACAATTGCTGAGTCACAATGTGGTGTTGAATTAGTTGGTTTTCCTAGGTGTTCTGGTTGTTTACGTTCTTGACTGATTCTGTTCCAAATAGACCTCGGAACATGCTGGCGAATTCTGTCCTGCAAGTGTTGAGACGTTCGACCCACGTATCGACTGTCACAGTGGCGCACGTATTCATATACGACGTTACTATGTTGAATTGTGAGAAGAACGTCAATAACAAAAAAGAATTGTGATGAATAAAATAGAAGAGCAAATGTGGACTCAAGCTAGGGTTGCCAACTGTCCTTTATTTAACCCTTTCCGTCCTTGTCCTTTATAAAGTACAGAAATGTCCTTTATTTTAAATATCATTTTACTTACTGCTAATTTTGCGATTAGAACGTGTATTTTAAAGTTGATTTAATTTTTGCAAACACTGAATCAACATTTTTATATTTCTAAACGTTCTCCAGCAACTTTCCAAGTTTTCAAAAAAAATTATTTGCCCCTCCCCCCTAAATCATTAGAAGAAATGGTTTATCAGCATATTGTGAAAGGATTTTTAGTGTTATCTCTTCAAAATGGCGAAATGAAAGAAACAGATGCTTTGCAGAAATAATAAAAAATGAGCTTTTCATATTCCTGTACTTTAACTTCAAAGACAGCTGTTTAGAATTTGCTGAAAAAACAAAAGATGACCTTCAATTGTTGAAAGCAACAAAAAGTCAAACCAAAGACAATTTTAAAAAATAAAAAGATTTACACTATTTTTCATTTTTATTTTTTATGATGCATATCAAAAGTGTGCAGTCAGGGCATGCAAGTCATGCGTTGCAAGACCAAATTTTTAGAAATTGCATGACGAACTTTTGCGTGATGAGGTAGATATCGTTTAATTTGATGAGAAATATTACTTGTTCGGGATAAAATCTTGAGGCAGATCTGAGACGAACACCCATTTTTTTGTGTTATTTTAGACAATACCCCGAATTTAGGACGAAAAGTAAGAAATTAGAGACTGGTTTCAAGTGATGACTTTTTTTTTTTTTGGAGATCACTGCATTTTTAAAAGAAAAAGTGCATTACCAGGCAACAATTTCAAGTGATGACCTTTTTTTAAAGAGATCATCAAAAATCTAGGGCGAAAATTGTTCTTGATCACCATGACATTACGACTAAAAGTTACAATCTCACACCCATAACATACCTATTTTCATGATCAGATTTTGGCATGCAAATTGCATGGCCAGACTCAGAGGTTACGGCATGCCACTGGTGCATATATATATAGTAATATAGATGGGATTGAAAATTATGTTTATATCTATTTTCCATATGTCCTTTATTGAAACTTGTCACAGTTGGCAACCCTAACTCAAGCTGACATATTTAAGTGCACGATTTGGAACACTGAACGCCATCCTAAGCAATTACGGCTGAAACAATTTTTAACAAATTTATTTGTATTTGTTTGAAAACAACTATAGTGCTGCAATCGTGCCTAAAACCTTGAAAACAAATTACAAATTTACAAAAAAAAGTTTTTTCTATTATTTGTCTTTTTCAACTTATTTCTTGGAGTACTAATATGCCATTAACAAAAATCCGTATTTAATTTTACACTTGCTTGGTATTAGAAATTTCTTAAATTTAATCTTTATTTAGTTTTAAATTATCATCATGTGACATTAAGCGTTGTTATCCAAATTCGTTTAGTCGGCTAAGCTCATCAGGCTGGTTTCTTGAAAGAAATGGTTCGTTTGAGAGGTGCCTGGGATAGGAACAATGAACACAATTTCGTCGATCATGACATTGTCTATAGTAAGTATGTGCGCTAGTGCAGTGCTTATTGTAGAGTAGAGATTGACACTAGCAGACGTCGGCCTCCGTTAACTTTGCAGCCATCTAAAGTGTATTGTCCACTGCCATCCACTCCTTGAAGTCGGTTTGCGTCATGTCACTTGGTTTTTTAGCTCCAACTTACCTTTATTGTTGTGGTTGTAATGGTACACAAGAAACCAGCTTTCTTAAAACAGTTTTGAATTGTTTCTTCCGAAACATGCTTCCACAACAAGGCTAACAAATGCAAGGCCTTGAGCAGATTAGTTTTTAGTTTTCAAAGCACTAGATTAAAGCTTGCCGTGATTAAAACTAACTCACTAGATCAAAGCTTGCCGCGAAATTATGACCCAGTTCATTTGCTCTTTCATTGTACTGACAGTTCCTGTTTCGATATTTATAGCTTTCTCAGGCCGCTAATCATCAGAGCTGGGCATTTACACTGGAAGTTAACAAAATTAGTCTCTACATTTAGGAAAAAATTGATAACAATAACTGATGTACTCTTTACAGATGTACTGGTTGTGTCTACTTCTAGTCGGGAAATTAGTAAGTTATAGGGAAGAGGTAGGATTGGAGACATTCATCCAACAAACTCTCCTGAAGACATTCACCAACCAGAAGACGAACTTTCTGAAGTAGGGAAGGATCTTCTTTAAGAAACTAGTATCATTATTGACGTCAGGTTATTAATACTCGTAATCTTGACTAAGTAGGTCAAAGTTAACATACGTTGGCAGTGAGGCCAACATAATTTTCGATATTACTTTGTCCCCATTCAACTAAAAGTGAAAAATGTTCAGTTTCTTTATTTTTAAATAAATTTTGCAAACTAAATGATAAAATATTGGATTCTGATTGCGATTATCTCAATCTCGCTTCAAAATCAGAGATAAAAAAAATAAGCTAGAAAAGTTGTTAAGTTTTAAATAGTTAAAATCAATTTATGTACTTTTTTTGAGTAAAGCAAATTTTATTCCAATACTATGGTAGCCATGATTTCTTATGACGTAAATGTGTTCCTCTTTGGGGTTTAAAATATGCTGTTTCTTCAAAAATAACACAATTGTAACGTTAATTTTTACTTGATTTGAAAAGTTTATGCTTATGATATTATTTGAAGTGAATTCAGATTTACTTTTTCAACACTTAATAAATAATTGATTTCCTTAAAATTGAACTACCGATCAAATAACTTAAATTAACCTCTGAATAGAAGGAATTTTTTTGATTGATTAAATATGTTGTAAACCACAAGAGATTCAGTTATTTATATTATGAATAAAAAGTTTATTATGCATTGTGCAGATAGCAACCCTTTAAAAAATGTATGTTGTAATTTTCACCAGCACAAATGAAGTTGAGTGTATTCCAAGTAATTGGCTTATTTCCGATTCTGAAGCTTACTGGCCAAATTTGGGTAATTGTGACATTGCACATGCCTGACATTGCACATGCCATAAGGACAAAGGCAAGTCCTGATCCAATGACTTGGAAATCGTATGCAATACGGTGTTTACCAAACAGCAATTGTTGTAAGTGAAAAATAATTAGTCAAACAATAACCTTTTTAATCACAAATTAAAAATTATCTTAGATACTTTCAAAGAAGCAAATAAAAAGGCAAAATTAGCCCAGGAGGAATCAGACCTTGCATCAGAAAATGACAGAACGATTACTCAAAAGTAAGATCAAAGATTTTTAAGTTGTAAATTGATAAATTACACACAAGTAGACCTACCAAGTAAAGGTATAATTTGCTTTTTGTACTAATCTTGGCGAATGGTTCAACTATCAAAATATCATAAGTTGAGAAATAATGCTAATGTAAAAGTGTCAATTGTAAGCAAACTTGTTTATAGTTACTCTCCAAATACTGCATTGCAGTAAAAACAATCTTAATTGTTGCTGCAGTATAATAGTAGTGTTCTCTCCATCAGCAATTTTGATGCAAGCCTTGACAAATATACGCTTAACAGGTAACAAGTTCTATTGTATAACGTATTTCTGGCCATAGCCATGATACTGCAGACCAAAATACTCAGGGAAAGAACTGTTTTGTCAAAAATTATGCAAGCATTGTCCAAACCATAATTTGGCTTGATTTTGCAAATACGCCCAAATTTTTTGAAAGAATCAACTTTGGACCAAAAAAAATTTACTGTTTCAAAATTAACTGCTGCACTGTATTTTTGTTTTTTGTAGGCTGGCAGAAATGTTAATCAAACATTTAATCCCCAGCTCACCACCACAATAGCGCCAACTTTTGTGGTCAAAATTGGTTTTCGAGCCTTTATCTTAAAAATCAATGCAATGAATTTTGACTTTTGTTTAAAACTAAAATCTTTTTTAGCTTTCACTTGACATTGATAAATTAATGCTTTTTTGTTTTGATTTGAAGCAAAAGCATCTTGAGTGCTTATAAATACTTAACTTTGTGTCTTCAATACACAAAAAGCTGGACACCCAAGATTGTTTTTAACTACTGCCCCAGCCATACCATTGTGCACTTGAAAAAAACATTTTGCATAACTTGGGTAGCCTCAACAAGAAGTTTTTTGTTATAATTACATCACTTTTACAAAACTGAAAACAATTCAACAATATACATAGTTGTACAGTACCTTCCTTTTTTAAACAGTGGGTCGAGCTAGATTGCTCTAGAGCGGCATCTTCTGACAATTGGAAAGAAAAAAGGACGGGTTTGATGATAAACGTTAATAATATATATTGGATCGACTAAAACATAGCTGAAATAATTTTTGGTTTAATGCAGGTATTACTTAAGGAAAATTTTGAAAAAAAATGGTTGTAGAAATACTCTAGGGCAGTGTTTTTCAATCGGTGTGCCGTGAGAAGTTTCCAGGTGTGTCGCAAAAGATTTCGGAAACAAATTATCTAGGAAAGTCGAATTTTTTGGTTTTTGCACGTGAAATGACTGAGATTTGGAGCAAAGACCTGTTTTAATTTAGAAAGAACTGGTTTTGGGAAGGAAATTGACAAGAAAGAGTGTGAATTCAGGTGAAGACTTTTTATTAGAGAACAGCTTATTGTTGCGGCCAAAATGAGGAAATCAAAGCGGAAAACTGTGGCAAAAGCGTTTTTTCTTGATTTGGAGATCAAAAGCAGGAAATTGGCACTTTAACATAGGTGAAGACTTTTTTTTATGAGATCACATAATTTTGGGGACGAAAATCAAGAATCTTACCTCAAGTGCGCTGCTAACGTCAGAAGATACTAATTATATATCGCGTCTAGAGCACCTGCATAGTTAAAAAACAACTGAATTCAGGGAAGAAAACTCCATTCTGGATGCCAGAAAACCAGAAATTTGAGCCCAATTCTGGATGAAGATCTTTTTTTAGAGATTACCTAATTTTGGGAACAAAAATTAGTAAAAATGGTTTAAAATGCCGCAATTTTTCATGAGTTTCAAAAGTGTGCCACAAACAAAAAAGGGTTTAAAACACTACTCTAGGGGATGAAGATACTGTTCTATTTCAGCTGGGTAAAAGTTTATTACTTTTTATTTTATTTATCTCTATATTTATCCTCCTGACTTGTAGGAAAGCGACTGAGGCGCTAATAAATAGGGTAAGCAATTACCTCGACCTGCTTTCGGAAATGCCAAGATATTGCGGTCTGCTTGTAATTTAATGAAGATATGTTTAAATTTTAAAACTAATTGCCAAGACCACCTAGCAGGGAAAGTGCCGTAAAGTGTTTTTCTCAAGGACACAACAGAATGGCGCGAGTAGGTTTTGAACCGAGACAATGTTGATCATACACACGGCACTCTGGCTCGACCACGCTGCCAACAATGGTTGTGTCGTGTTTTAACTGTTGCATAATACAAAGACACAGACTTGGTTATTCTACTTTTTTCCAATGACAAATCGTACTCTTTCAAAAAAGTTGTTTTGATGTGTTGATCAAAGACAAGCTAACTTCAGATAAGAGTGTTTTTGCTTTTTAATGATAAAAGTTTTATTTTTAGGAGAAAACGCAAAAAACCAGCCAAACTTATGGAAAGCGAATCCGAAGCAACTTCTGATTCTGAAAAAGATAATAATTCACGCTTCAAAAGTAGGCTATGTAAACTTCTACCCAAAATTTTTTCTTAGTGTATTTTCTATTTAGCTCTTTATATTTTTTGTTTCAATCCGTTTTGAGCTATGCTATTTTTTAGATATTTTTTTACGTTTATAGTAATACAAGCTTTTAAACTTTATCGCGATTCTTTCCCCCGAATTAAAAAGGAAAGTTTTAACTCGGTGCTTCTTAAACGTATTTGATATTGTTCACCCCAATTATTGAGTTTTGAATTTTATTCACCAAAAAAATTATTATATCAGCCCAAGTATCATATAACAAGAACATATTGATTTTTTGCATTGTATTTACAAGATTTATTTAACTGAGGTCCTTGGCGCTGATCACGTGCGTCGAACGAGCGAGATGTTTTTTTGCTATTTGTTATTTTTGCTATCGCTATGTGTGAACGTCATCATTCACAAATAGTGAAAAATATCGAGAAGCGGATGAACTAATTATATAATAAAACAAATTTTAAAAGTAGATAGATAATTTCATTATTCGAAGTTTTTTGCAGCATTTCCCATAATCACAAACTTATTACATTATTGGCATAGAGTATTTTTCAGGCCTTTCTGGCCTACATTACTTTTGTTATCCTGTTTTTGGACTATATAAGCTAAGTAGCCTACTTGGCCGGTTCGTGTTTTTCTGAAGCGTAACCTTTATCATTTTTTTCTAATTTTGACTATTTTTATTGAGTTAAAAAATTGCATAGAGTAGCTGTAAAGTTGTTTAAATTTGGTAAATTTTGACAGCTGAGTTTTTTAACCTTGAATCTACACCAATTGGATTGTTGACCTTTTTTTGTTCAAATACAAAATAAAATGTAATCAAAACAGAAGCGTAACTCATGCTATCGTTCAGTTATCAGTCAATCTTGAAAACTAGCAAGGAAAAATTTTTTTTTATCAACTGAGTAAAAATCATACGTCCAAACGCCGATTCCTCTACGAATCTAATCCTGAGCGTCGAATTCAAGCTTATCTATCACAACTACACATAGCACCATATCTATGTAGAATGCCAATATCTCTTAGATAGAGAGTGTGTTCAAACGTCCACTAAACTTGAGGCTGGATCATATTCTATGAACCAAACTCTGCTATGATTCCACCAATGCACGCTTTAATGGCAGAGTTTTATATTTATCAAATGAATCAATGTTTTTTTCTGCTTTTTTTTTTTTCTTTGTGTGAAAAAAAATCCATTGAGGTAGTGCTGGCCTGCTTCTTGTAATACAAATTCTATAAATAAATTTCATTACTATCTTCGCAAGCTACAAGTTACACTTGTTTTGTGCTTCTTTTTCTAATCCACAGCCTTAATCATGTTTGTTATTAAATAATTATATTTGTTTACTTTTACATGTGGCAGAGCAGAAATAAAAGAAAATCGAACTAAATTATATTTAGTTGAAAAAGTTGTAATTAGTTACTAGAATGATCCTGAACGTTCGCGCTACAAAGCTTCTAAAAGCAACTTTTTTGCACTTTTGAGATTCGTGCAAGTTAACCCAATATAAAGCATATTAAAGGTGTGTTTTGAAAGAAAATTTTTTAACTCCATTAATGCTTTTATCAACTCTCCGAGGCATCACACTGCGCATTTTGTTGGCATTGTACTATTTGATAATTAAAATATAGTTCTGTCTAATTACCTGCTTCTTTTTGAGAGTTTTCTATCCTTTGCTGACTTACCCCTTATTTACTTCTTTCTATTGGTTCATACTGTACAGCAGTGTTTCCCAAACTTTTTCGGCCTGGCGCCCCCTTGGCTTCCAGATAAATTCCCAGCGCCCCCTTGATTTTCAGCTTGATTCCCAGCGCACCCTCGCTTCTTTTTTAAGTGAAAAGAATGTTCGACAGAGAATATTTATCTGTAATTTTGCTATTTTTCTCCCAAATTTTTGGTGATCTCTAAAAAAAAAAAAGGTCTTCACTTTGATTTCAACTGTAATTTTGCTATTTTTCTCCCAAATTCATTGTGATCTCTAAAAAAATAAAGGTCTTTACCCTGAATCGATCTTGTATTGAATACTTTGGGAAACACTGCTGCGAGATCACCTATAAAAGGTCTTTAATCGTCCTTCATGTATATTTCTTCTCATTGTTTCCTATTGCCCCCTTGTTCTCTTACCGCCCCCCAATCGCCCCCTTTCTTCTTACCGCCCCCCTAAATCTCGCCAACGCCCCTTGGGGGGCGGTAGCGCCCACTTTGGGAACCACTGCTGTACAGTATATACAAAATATCCATTGACTCGATTAAGAAACGCTGTTTTAACTGCAATAAGATTAACTAACTCTAATTTTTTTTTTGCTTTTATCGTTAAAAGTTTGACAATAATCTAATAATTTTTTTTATGAAAGCAGTTCGCTGTAAACGGATGCGCACGGAATTACCTTCTCCACCTGATATTACTGACTCAATGTGCGAAAGTAACATTTTTTTCCAGCGCGAAAACTCGACTTCGTCAAATCGTGTCATTCAGCATAGTGAGTATTATTATTTTTGATTACTTTATGGTTTAGTGCGACTTTTCATAGAAAACTAACTTTGGCGTTGAAGTAAATATTTTAGGGTCAAACTATTATTTTTTGTTTTCACAATCAGTCAGCTTAACAGTGGAACCGAATTATTATTTTTCGAATCAAGTCAAGAGTTTTTACAAAAAAATAGCCAGTAAAATTGTTTTAATTTAAAACCTTGATTTAGCTTTCACAGTTTATCAAAAACATGTACAAAATATTGTTCTCTATTGTATTTTAGTTTAGATCAGCGTGGTCCAACTACAGGCCCGCGGGCCGCATGCGGCCCGCGAAACAATTTTGTGCGGCCCGCGGAACAATTTTGCACAATTCAAGTCTTGTCGATCATAAGTAGCGGCAATCTTCTATAACAGCGTGGTCCAATTACGGGCTCGCGGGCCGCATGCCGCATATCAATTTTGCACAAATCTTGTCGATCAAAAGCAGCAGCTGTAATTTTTTTTTGGAGAACGCTATGATTTTGCGCCAAAATAGGAATTTTGGAGACCGATTCCGAGTGAAGACCTTTTTTTTTTTTTTAGAGAACACCCTAATTTTGGAACGACAATAGGAATTTTACAGATCGATTCCAAGTGAAGACCTTTTTTTTTTTTTTTAGAGAACACCCTGATTTTGGAACGAAAATAGGTATTTTACAGATCGATTCCAAGTGAAGACCTTTTTTTTTTTTTTTTAGAGAACACCCTGATTTTGGAACAAAAATAGGAATTTTTAGCCGACTGAGGCCCGCAAAGTCGAATAATTTTGAAAAGTGGCCCACAAGAGTGGAGAAGTTGGACCACCCTGGTTTAGATGGTGTAAAATTTGTTGTAAAAAAGGCTTAACCGAGGCGATTCATAACTTTTTATAACAAAGTGTAATCTCAAAACAAAAATTTTGAAGTTAATTCTTAATACTGTCCAATAAAGTCCGTAAGTTGATTTCAATGCTCTTAATTGCTATAAATAAAACATCGATTTTGGGTTTTGATTATTGCAACGATTTCTTCTGATGAATATTGACCAGAGTGTACTAAAAGCTTCGGCCCTTTATTCTTTCATAAATTTTAGTAAAGTTTTATTTTGTTATATTTTTTTCATTTGATATTGTATTTGTACAAGAAAGTAAAAAAATTAGTTGATTGAAAATTTAACTTTTTTGTGTTTCAGCAGAATTCGTTAATTCAACTCCAGTGACACCGAAAAATTTGATTCGTGATAAAGAAGGTAGGTTTTTGGAGAGGTTGATATGTGCTGGTAAATTAACTACAACAACAACAATAAAATTTTATATGCCTTACACAAAAATGTAGATATAACAAATTTTTTTAGATGCAAGAGACAAAATTGTACTCCGCGAATTATCAAATATTAAAGTTAACAAGCAATTAATAATGGAGGAGCTAAAATCGTTGCGCAAAGAAATTGCTCAAAGTAAACAACCTCAAAATACTTCGAGCTCCCCGAGGGCATACATCTGCCACTAAAAAGTATAGAAGAAATTGATTCAATGGAAAAAAGTATTCTGATTTAACCGCATTGCAATTGTTTTAAAAAATAAAATTCCTTTTACCTTTTCTAAATAGCAATCAAATGATTGTGGAATATTTTTGGAGTAATTTAAACCATCAGTTATTTTTTATAATAACTAAATTACTAATTTTGCAATTACAGAACTTAAATACTCGTATATTCGAAATTCATAGGATGTTGATTAAAACATTTTTAACTACCACTCATAAAATTACTTATAAGTTTGTGTTGAAAAAAAGTCTTAAATGCGAATTGTTACCTGGAAAAAAATATACAGTAGACTTCTGTTAATCCGGATTCGGTTAATGCAGAATTTTGCTCTACTCGGATAAAACAGTACAATTATAATTTTTAAATAAAAAGCTTGGGATTATCCGGAGTTTTGCCTAAATCGGATGATTTTGTCTGCAAATCGAATTTGGGTTACCCGAGGTTTTTTTACATAACCGTATTTTAAATCTTTTTTTTTTAATATTTTAATTTTTGTAGATTTCTCGCTTGAAAATTATCGGAGGAAATAACCTCAAAGATAATTGTTGGAGAGTGATGCAGAACATCATAAGTAATGAATTGTGCCAATTCTACAACTGGTCGGGTAAAAGTGGTTGGAAAGGGAGAATGAATCCAGAAAAAAAAAGCTTTTCATCTTTAAAGCTTTCACAAGCTGTTAAACGTAAGTTTGAACTTCATATATATGTAGGGGAGACCGGGGCGAGTTGTTACACGGGCAAGTTGTTACAACCTTTATTAAAATTAAAACAAAATATTTTAAACGGCTTGATATAAGTCAAAGTATTACTTAGGTCATAATCTTTTAATTTTAAAAAAATCAGGACCCTTCTTTTTTTTTTAAAGCTATGAGATATGAAAAAGTGATTTTAGGTACACTGAAAAAATTTTTGAGCTTTTTTAAAAATTGACTGCACGATTTAAATGAGAGTTTTTTTTAAGGACATGAGTGTTTTCAATATGCCTAATGATGCTAGTTTTTTGTATAAAAAGTCTTTTACTGGTAACTACTTTGAATTTGTTGCTTTAGCTGTAAATGTAGTCAAACCTAATACGGGGTGGGTTGTTACAGCTTGTAACAACTCACCCCAACATGCTCTGTCAGATAAACTGCAAGTATTTTTTTTTCAGTGCTGTTTATTTAACTGGTTTGATAGTTGTGTTTTTAAATATGCCTCGAAATTATAAAAGAAAAACAAATAAAGCTAATATGCCTTTCTCAACTTACCAAGAAGCAGCAAAAAGAGTAATAGACCATGGGGAATCGCTGCGAAAAGTTGCTGCAGATTTTGATGTAAGTAAAATTAAAATTAGCTTATGCATTAAAATTAACTTACTTAAACTATTATTTATCAAGGTCTGTCTGGTTTATAAAATAAAAATATATTACTTAATAATTGTAAATTTTTATTTTTATTAAGATTGTTATAATTATATGACTGCTAGAGAGTAATTGCATATTTTTCTTATTTGTGTTATCTATTTGCTTTTCCTTAAATTTTTATTTTTATTAACATTGTTATAATTATATGACTGCCAGAGAGTAATTGCATATTTTTCTTATTTGTGTTATCTATTTGCTTTTCCTTATAACTTTTTTTGCAATGAACCCCATGGACAGATAACATCATTTTTGCTTCTTTTAATTGTCGTTTAATTGTTCAATTGTGTAAATCTTCTAGTCATCTGCAATTAGTTTTTAAATTATTTATAATGATTAATTTTATATTGACTAAGTACAAACTAACCACCACTTATTATAATTTGTTATAAACCCATAATCATATTGTTGTGCTGTTTTTTGTGACTCCAAATGATAATGTAGAAACATTTGTGCGAAAATTTAAGTATATTAATTTTTTTATAACTATTATCTTTTGTATAGCACAAATGAATTAAAATGCTTGTATAGTTTTATGAATGTGGTGTTTGAAAAATAGGTTTACTCAAACTTTGTTATTTATGTTTAGATAAACTTCATGACACTTCAACGGTTATGTAAAAAAATAGTAAAGGGTGAAAAGTTGGAAGTGGGATATAAAGCTCCAGGTTCAATTTTAACCTTGGAACAAGAAAATTTACTTAATCATTATGTTGTGCATGCATCAAAAATTTACTTTGGACTGTCTCCTCAGCTATTTCGAAAACTGGCCTATGAGTTTGCAGTTGCAAACAACATTAAACATCCAACTTCTTGGAATGTAAATAAATCTGCTGGAGCTGACTGGTTTGGTGCTTTTATCAAAAGAAATAAAAACTTATCTCTTCGAAAACCAGAAGCAACCAGTCTTTCTAGAGCAACTAGCTTTAATCGAGTCAATGTCAATCAGTTTTTTAATAACTTGGGGAGTGTTTTAGACCAATACCATTTTCAACCGTATAATATATATAATGTAGATGAAACTGGAGTTACTACAGTTCAGAAACCAGATCGCATTATTGCAGAAAAAGGCCTGAAACAAGTAGGGGCAATCACATCTGGAGAAAGAGGAAAATTGGTAACTATCATTGTTGCAGTTAATGCAAGTGGAAATATGATTCCTCCTTTTTTTGTTTTTCCTAGGGCTCGGTTTCATGACTATTTTTTAGCTAAGGGTCCTGCTGGTGCTGAAGGTTTTGCAAATCCCAATGGCTGGATGCAATCAGAGGACTTCTTAAAATTTATGAAGCATTTTATAGCTGTTACAAAGTGTTCAAAAATCTCCCCTGTTTTGCTTATTTTGGACAATCACCCATCGCATCTTTCTATTGAGCTAATGGAATACTGTCGTCAAAAAGGGGTTGTTCTTTTGACTTTACCACCACATTGTTCACACAAACTGCAGCCTCTTGATAGAAGTGTCTTTGGACCTTTCAAAAAGTATGTAAACTCGGCTTGTGATAATTGGATGAAAAATCATCCAGGAAAGCACATGACTATATATGACATACCTCATATTTTGAATCTAGCTTTACCCTTGGCAGCAACGCCTGTCAACATTCAAAATGGTTTTTCAGTATGTGGCATTTCACCATTTAATAACCACATTTTCACTGACAATGACTTCATGGCAAGTTATGTCACAAACCGAGAGTGTCCTCAAGTTTTGTCTACAGCTGATGCTTCACAAACTCATCATCCATCTTCTTTCTGTAGCAATCCATATTCATTCACTTCATCAGCTCTAGCAATCTCACAAATTCCTTCATCAGAAGATGTTGCCTCTATTTCCTCTGCGGTAATAACCCCACCAATTCATCCTTTGCCCAACAAAGTTTCTTCATCAACGGAAAAAGAAAAACTACCTTGTGGAGTGACAAGTTCTCCTCAAGCAATTCTTCCTTTTCCAAAAGCCCAACCGCAATTAAAAAAGAGAAACTTTCGCAAGCGCCGTTCAGCTGTTGTTATTTCCACCCCAGAGAAACAAAGATTAGAAGAAAAACAAGCAAAGTCTGTCAAGAAAAAAAAGCCCAAGAAAAATATTTTTAAACCAAGTCAACTGAAAAAGTCAAAAAAACAAGAATGGTTTTGCATTATTTGCCCCGACTCTTACTCTAACTCTGCTCCTAGAGAAATTTGGCTACAGTGTTACAGTTGCAAAGGTTGGGCTCATGAAGCTTGTACCGATGCTGAGGGCAGCAATTATATTTGTGAAAAGTGTGATGAGTGAATTTCTTTGTGTTCTTTTGTTGCCTGTATTGTATATATAGTTTGCAACATTCAGTTTGTGCAATTATTTTCTATTAAACTGCATTGATTTGTTTCATTATTACATCATGAAACCACCTTTATATTTTAAATCACTATGATTATAAAGCCAAGATAAAAAAACAATTAAATTAATCATAAAACTAAACAGTTAAACTGCTGTAACAACTTACCCCATGCCTATAACAACTTACCCCAGTTGTGGGGCTAGTTGTTACAACAGACAGGTAGTCATAAAAGTAAAATTATTGCGTCATAGATATTAAGTAAAACTGATTTAAAGGTAGCATTGTAATAGTGAGATCTTAGGCTACTTTGCATAAAAAAATGAGCACCATAGCTGCAACAGAAAAAGAGCTATATTAATTTAACTGAAAATTGTAACAACACTCCCCGGTCTCCCCTATTTTGTTTTTGTCAAACCAAATTTTAATTTAGGATTTTAATAAAGAGAAATTTTATTTGATCATAGTGTTGTTATATTAGTAATGGTACATATACAATAATGGCTTTACAAAAAGAAAGGGGCTTGTGCTTGAAAGAAAAAAGAAGGCCCTTTTATAGGAACTCTCTGAAACAAAATAATTACATTTTTAAAATGAAAACTTTACGCTATTTTTAATGTCTTTTCTTTAGATTAGAGCGCAGACTTTTAATTAAGGACATGAATTTAAAAATTTTTAAAGCTTCATAAAATTGAAGACCAAAAAAAGGTTTTAATTTTAATTGAACAGCTTTGTAAAGCTGTGATGGTGCTACGGTAAAAGGGGGACCAATTTTTGTTTAGGAAAGGAAAAAATTAATGACGTTTTTTACGAGAGGTTTGGTGCGGCCACTTGTTTTGCGCTATACTAAAACCGCTACTGCAATGTACTTAAATGAATTAAAAAAAAAAACTTTAATGTCATCAAAATTTTTTGGCTTTCTATGTCCTTAAAAAAAATCTTAAACTTAAAATATATTTTAAAAATAACGCGTGAAAACAAAGAAAAGCAATTATTTAGTTTTAACGCAATATTGTTTAAATTTATTTTAAGTTCCAGTTTTTTTTTTTAAAAAGAGCTTAAGAAGCTGAAAACGTTTAAAAATTAACTGTATTTATTAGTTTAGTTGTGTTGCTGGACTTATATACAAAACATATCACTCAACGTCCCGGCCAGTCCCCTAAAGCAGTGGTTCTCAACCTGTGTCCGCAAAACTTTTTAAAAAACATTGAACCATTGCTCCGCTATCCTTTTTTTGTAGATACTACTTTTTAGAAACAAAAGTAAGAACTCCGAGACAGATTTAAAGTGAAAACCTTTTTAGGGACGAAAATCAAGATTTGTACTCTTGTCTAAGTGTGCCATGAAAGGTCTCAAGAAATAATTTTGTAAAGGCTCCAAAATGTGCCGCAGGCGTGAAACCATGCCCTAAAGTAAAAAGATCTACAATGTCTACAATTTTTTTTAACCAGGTCACATTGCAATGTGTTTACAACTTGTCACAAAAACGAGCCGATTATTTAAAATTCACAAAAAAGCTATAAATTTTTTATGCTAATGTTCATTGCTTTGTAGTCTGCAGGTAATTTGTAAAATTTGCGTGTAAATATGAAATGTATAAACTTGCTTTTTTTATATCTCTGCAATTATTTCAGATGCAATTTTGGGCAGCAATCCAAATGCCACTGAAGCTGAAATTGAAAAAGGGTGCAGCAAGTGGATGCGCAACTGGCGAGACCGGAGTGGTGGAAGAAAACATTAGCTCAATAAAATTATGATTCATGTAATTTACTTAAAAATAAAAAAAACTGATAATTTGGAATTATGACCGTTTTTTATAATATTAGACAAATTGTTAGAAAAATTTTACTGATGAAATATAATTTTAACGTATAGCTTAAATCATATAATGATGAAAGGCTGTCTGAGAATAACAATAACGGCTCTATATCAAATGCAACGGACATACGATACCGCGCAATATCCACACTGAGTAAACGACATCAGGTCAATATATAACCTATACTGTGGCATTGTATCAGCACTGTATTGGCTCGATATTAGGGGCATGTATACGATACAGCGCCAATATCTATACTGTGAGCAAACGACATCAGGTAGCATTGTATCAGCACTGTATCGGCTCGATATTAGGTGCATCGTATACGATACCGCGCCAATATCCATACTGTGAGCAAACGACATTTGGCCAATATACAACCTATACTGTAGCATTGTATCAGCACTGTATTGTCTCGATATTAGGTACACCGTATATACGATACTGGGCCAATATCCATACTGTGTGCAAACGATTATCACACAGTATTGGGCCAATACATGCATGTATCGTAAAAGGATACCGATACAATATCGTGCCAATTTCACATTGTTTCCTGGGCAGTAATTTCCATTTCACTCGGTCTACTTCGCTCCTTCCCTAGCTCCAACCCTTTCCATGTCTTCTCTCACCAAATCCATCCACCTTCTCCTTGGCCTTCCTCTTTTCCTTCTGCCTGGCACCGCCATTTCTATCATTCTTTTCCCCACGTAGTCTTCTCTCCTTTTTACATGTCCATACCAACGTAGCCTCGCATTCCGAAGTTTGTCTCCCAGCTTTGCAATTTTCGCAGTCCCTCTTACCTATTCGTTTCTTATCTTGTCCTTTCTTGTCACTTTCAATGACCATCTCACCATTTTCAACTCTGCAACTTCCATTTTTCCCATTTGTCTTTCAGTCACCGCCACCGTTTCCATTTTATAAAGCATGGTTGGTCTAACAAGACTCTTGCACATTTTACCCTTAACCTTTGCTGATAACTTCCTGTCGCACAGAACTCCAGATACCTTCCTCCAACTCATCCGTCCTGCTTGGATCCTTCTCCTTACTTCTTCACATCTTCCATCATTACTAACTGTTGACCCCAGGTACAGTGGAACCCCGGTTGGCGATCACCTCGATAACACGACCACCCCGTTATCAGGACCATTTCAGTGCGGTCCCAAATAATTTACTATGGTAATGCATTGCATTCTGTTTCAATAACGCGACCACCCCGGTTTCCAGACCAGGACCGCCATATTTTGGTCCAAAACTGCAAATTTAACTCCGCTAAAGCGACCACACGTGCTCAATAATTTGCTTTTGTGACCAAAATAATAAGGTTAAATTTCTTTTGTGATCAAAACAATAAGATTAGATAAGCGCGTGCACACACACAAAGAAAATGCAATTGCGCAATGAATGACCAGTGTGGCAAACAGAACTGAATTTTATAAGATAAACTTCAGTACTAACAGTTGTTTAAATTCATTCTGCAGTATCTGATAAAAATAATGGCACTTAGTAAAAAGAAACCGAGAGAACTTTCAATCAAAGAAAAGGTTATGGTAATACAACAAAAAAAAAGTGAGGGAAAATCTCAGAGGAACTTGCTAAGATTTTCGGCGTTAGCAAGACTCAAATACAGAACACACTTAAAAGAAAGGCAGACGTTTTGGCTGCATATGACGACAACTTATCGAATGACCGGAAGAGGGTTAGAATCTTTCAATTTGAAGGAGATATCGATTCACTAACTTTCCGATGGTTTCAAAGAGCTCGGTCTTTAAACCTACCGATAAGTGGGCCTCTGATTCAAGAAAAAGCTCTAACTTTGCTAAATCTCTGAAGAAAAATGGTTTTAAAGCCTCAAACGATTGGTTAAACAGGTTTAAGACACGACATAACATTTTTCAGGCTGTTATTTGCGGAGAGAGTGGCTGTGTTGACGAAAAAGTCGTGCAGAGTTGGAAATCACGCCTACCAGATATTACTGCGGGTTACGCCACCTGTAACATTTACAACAAACAATTGCTACAAAACAAGATGCTCCAAAGCAAAATTCGCTAACACGACCACCACGCTAACGCGACCGCTTGATGACGGTCCCGTAGGTGGTCAGGTAAGCGGGGTTCCACTGTATTTAAAGTTTTTGGCTTTCTTTACCTTTTTTCCTTGCAACTTGTCCTTGTCGGCAGCGTGGTCGAGTGGTTAAAGCACCGGATGATGATCAGCATGGTCTCGGTTCAAAACCCACTTGCTCCTTCTGTTGTGTCCTTGGGAAAGACACTTTACGGCACTTTCCCCTGCTTGGTAGTCTTGTCAAGCAGTTCTAAATTGCAATCATATCTCTACTAAATTACTAGAGGACAGCAATATCTTGGCATCTCCGGAAGCAGGTCGGGGTAATTGCTTACCCTATGTATAGCGCCTCCGTCGCTTTCCTGCGAGTCAGGAGGATAAATATAGAGATAAAAAAAAAAAAAAAACTTTAACTCTTCTCCATTATCCACACCCCCAACCCTCAAATATTCTGTCTTGCTCCGGCTCACTTTCGGGCCTCTTCTCTCCAGTGCATTTCTCCAAATCTCCAGATCCTCCTCTAGCTCCCTATGATTTTGTCTACACAGAACTATGTCATCTATGCAAACTTTTCCATTGTTTTCATTCATTTGCACAAATACTCCAAGCATCTTCCATACAGGTTTGCAACTTCAGCAAGAAAAAGGTTATACGCATCTTTATAACCCTCTGTTCGTTTTTCAGCAATAAGCTTCTCAATAACTGTCAAAGACATAAAATTTTCGTTCTTTTTTCCACAAGTACTTTGCAAAACACCTCTTAATTTTCCAGAACTTCTGCAACTGAGTTGTTTGCTTTTTCAACCACTTGAATTTGTCCATGAATCACAGACATTAATGAGTGCATATGCCAGAAATATATCTCGCTTATTTCATTCTCAAAGAAACGTTTAATAACTATTGGTAGATGCTCATGTGACAAAAATAGGACTTCAGGGGTGAAAACATTTCCATCAATCTTGCAATTTCAGGAAATAAGGAGAGCCAACGAGTCTTGCTATGCAAGAGAGGAGCTTATGATAGTCACAGTTTGTAAATTTAAAGTATTCCTTCAGTTGTTGAGTTCTAACCGTGTAAATCGAAAAATATTTAGCCCTACATGTTTATTAATATTATTTTCAATAACAATGTTCATTTTTTCAGCCCCATGATGAATATACAATTGTTAAAACATGTGCTGGAAGCCTACCCTAATTTATGACGGGTTTAACATTTTTTTTAACTTTGCGAACACATTGCTCCCTTACTCATTACGCCTCAGTCTTTCAAATATTGTGTTGCAGTTGTCTCCTGTGAATGCTAAGCATTTTTTGAAAAACATGCTTTTTTGTGTTTCTTTTATACGATGTAGCAATTGTGTGGGCAGTCTTGATAGACGTGTTTGTAAACTCGATTAGTTTTTATTGTAAACCACCATTTTTCCAATCAAAATATGATAGATGCTAAAACATCAAAAACTCCCAGCCATTGCAGCATACTGAGATAAGTCTTTTTTTTTTAGTTTTACGCAAACGCGTAAGTGTACGTCATTACGAATAGGAAGATGCCTGCCGATAGTGGGAAGAAAAAAAACTATGAAAAAAAATATGCTTTTTATGTTTTAACAGTTTAATGTAAATGCGGTAGAAAATTACATGCGGTAGGCGCAAACAACACGATTATAGATTATTGTTGAATAGGCTATAGTGTTATTCGATAAGGAGTTGCTAATACAGTACGTATTATCATAGGCGTACGCAAGGGGGGTTTCAGGGGTCAAATCCCCCCCTTGAAAAATGATGTTCAGTCATATATACAGTACATTGTAATAAATAGGCTTTAATAATAGGATTTTGGTTTCTATTGTTTACCGCACTTTTTAAACTTAATTACTGCTTGCGCATCAATTTTTGCTATCGTTTAAATTGCTTCAAAGTTAGCTAATATACTGTACATTGCCACTGTGAAGAAGACTTTCAAACTTGTAAAATATTGAAAGTTAAGCATGGGAATGGAAATAAACTGCATGGGAACAATAGCTTCAGTTCACAATTTTTTAATGCTCCAAAACTTCAAAACATTTTGCGCAAGTCCATCAACACGATTTCGTCAACAACAAAAGCTTAAAAACTTGTTCAAATTTGTGCTATCAGATGGGTCGATCGACACGAGAGTGTTAGTACTTTTTCAAATTTACAATTTACCGTTGTAGAAGCTTTGACAGAAATTTCAGCATGGCCAGGCAGAGAAACCTCATCACGAGCTCTGCAGTTGCTATCGACAATTACGCAAAGTGAATTTTGCATTGCTCTCTTAGTTTTAAAATACGTTTTCTGATACAGTGTTGTTTTGTGTAAAGTTAAGTTAAAAAAGTCGATAAACCTTCTTGAGGCCGTCAACATTGCACAGGATATTGCAAATGAGTTGAAGTGTCTTAGAGAAAAAACCGAATATGAATTTCCTCAGCTCTATATTTTTGCCAAGAAACGGCCAAAGCCGAAGATTTTATTTTGAAAATACCATGCCCTCTTGAAGACAGACCAATCGATGCAATATTGCTGCTGTAACAGATGAAGAACATTTTAGACTAGGGATTTTTATTCTATTTCTTGATAACTTTATTGTCACTCTCAAAGCAAGATTTACAGCCCACAAATCGATTATTGGTAAATTTCAGTGTTTAATTTCTGCTGATCAAACTAGTGCACCAACTCCTCAACAAATTAAAAGTATTAAAGTTTTGGGAAAATTTTACGAAAATGATTTAACGAAATCCTGGGGAGAATTAGTGCCTGAACTGATATTATGTTACAGAAAACTTTTTCGGTTGAACGCAGCAGAAAGACTAACTGATGCGTTGAGCAGCATCAAGAAATGCACTTCCGATGCTGTTCCGAACATATTTACATTGATGACCATTTTGTTAACTCTTCCAGTGATAACATGCACTAGTGAACAATTGTAAAGCTTTCCACATTACGCAGACTAAAAACGTGCTAACGAAACACAAGTGGTATGAATGGATGAATGAATGGATGAATGAATGGATCTGCATTACTAAACATTTATAGGAGCCACACGCGTGCCTTGCCCTGATGATGTAATTAACAGATTAAGTGAAAAAACAGGCGTTTGAATATAAGCCTTTAAAAAATTTTAAATATTTGTTAAGTAAGGTTATTTTTTTGTTCGTTTGATTTTCCACCTATTGTTCTCATCATTTACACGAGTTGCTTTTAATTTGAAAAGTTTCTTGTCATGATTGAATTACTCGCACATACCTTTTCAATAGTTAGTTTTACGGTTTGGTAAAAAGAAATTCATGCTACTGCAAGATGTTCTTAAAACCAAAACACTTTATTTTTGAATGTAGGCCTAATTTTGGAAGTTTTTACCCATTACCAGGACTACTGAGAGCAATCACATTTTCGGCTCCAAAACCCCCCCTTTACAAATTTCTGCGTACGCCACTGCGTATTATATATTTTGTTAAAAGAAAGACTTTTTATTGCAGTCGAAAATTTATTTTTTAATTGTAGGTTTTTCGATTGCAGGGCGAATATAGAATTTAAAAAAATTTAGAACTTATGCAAATATAGTTCAAAACACCCAAAAATTTGGTTTTTGTTCTAATTAGGTTCAAAATCAAACAAAAAGCAGTTGTTTTGTGAACATTGTCATCATACTATCATATCCACTTTTTATTCAAGTGATTTGCAGGACTTCTTTGCAAGACATTAAAATTAAAGCAACTATCAAGTACTTATCCAAATATGGTTTTGACATGGAATTTTTATTTTGTTAGGTTTTGACATAGTAACTTAGTATTACTGAATTTTAGAGCTACTTCTTAAGACTGCCAAGCAGAGAAAAGTGTCATGATACCACAAACATCACCTTGTAAAGGATTAGTGTTTTCTTCTGATCTAGTTGCTTGGAATACTTCTTATTTTCAGTCAAGAAAAATGATGAAAATATAATTGCTTTATTATTGTTGGGAAGTTAAAGTTTACTGATTTTAAAGGTAACAGCTTTGTATAATTTGTTTTTTTCAGTATACAGATAAGGAGAATTAAAATTTGCCAAAAAATCTTATAGCTTTAAAAGATTTTAAAATGTTACAAATTTTTCAAAACTTTAATTGAAACTGTAGCAGTTGTTCAGAAATCTTGTAAAAACAAACCATTATAAGTATGAATTTTTGAAGTATAATTATTACAGTCATGTATAGACATATACTATAATTTATTTACATTTAAATGAGTATTAATTATATAACATACAGCGTGATTGTTATTTTTAATATATTTTTATCTCTTGTAACACAGACCCCTGATGCTTTCATGATCAGGATGAAACAGGCTGAAGGAATGTTTTTGTTTTTTGCTTAGAAAATTTAAAATCTAATATGTATGATAAATTTTTGTAAATTTGCAAAAAACAAAAGTGTGCTGGACATGTTATAGTATTTTATATATATAGCTGTACCAAAGATTTCATTTGTTGGCTACATTATGTTGCAGAAAAAAGATACCTTATAAAAGATAAAAACCTTAAACCTTAGCTGAAGTTTATGTGTTTTCTGAGGAAAAGGTATGTATATGCAGTTAGATTGATTTTTCGGTGTTTTTATAGATAAGGTCCGGCATGATTTTATGCTTTATTTATTTATTTATTTTATTTATTTAATTCAGACTCCTGGTCCATAACAGAGAAAAAAAAAACACAACAAAAAAAAATAAATAAAAAAATAAAACAGCAAAAACTGCACAGAATGATTCAAATTCAAAAATTTAAAAACTAATTTCAAACAGTATTGTCCATATAAAATTATTGACAAAACAAATGTACACATTAGAAAAACAATCAATATTAAAAATGATAAAGCATGTGCCTATAATAAGTAAAAAATCGACTATCAAAAAAGCAATAAGTGTTCGTCATGTTGGTGACAAGTAAGTTCGAGGAGTTAAGGCAGCGATTAATAAAATTGTACAAAGTTTTTCTCAAGAGAGCTTCAAAAGTAGGTATATGATTTATAACTTGAAATTCATGCGCGCCTGTGTATCTAGGTAGGTTGTGCAACATCCTATAGCAGTCATTGTAGGCAACACGAATACTGTGAAAACTTGATTTTAGGTAATTACTCCTGAGATGTGAACCATAAAAATTTGTACAATACGATTTAAACAATAGGTTTTTAATATCAAATGAACAGTGTGAAAAAGCAGATTTTAATTGATTTGCGGAACAATATAAAGATCTTACTTACTATTTATATCATCATCGTCTGTTAATGCATTGGTTAAATATACACCAAGATATTTAACTTTTTTATTAAAATTCAGCGTTTTGTTACACAAGCAAACTACAGGGACATTCGTGAGGTGAAATGATTTTGGAAGAACTGCATACACTGGGATTTATTACTATTAAAAACAATACCATTTTTATAAGAAAAGCTATCACACACAGCAAGTAAATCTTGAAGTCCTGCAACACTAGGACTGAAACAGCATATATCATCTGCATATATGATATGGTTAACCAAAGTGTTTCCAATATAACAACCAGCAGGAACACGATTGAGATCTTTTGACAGTTGGTTGATATAGACAGCAAATAAATAAGGACTAAGTATTCCCCTCTGTCGCACACCGTTAGAGACTCCAAAAGATTGAGACTGTTGAGATCCCCATCTCACTCGCATTTGCTGTTGACAATACCAATATCGCAGCAATCGTATAAAACACGGCGGAACATCACGCTGTAACAGCTTTTTAAACAAGAGTTCATGAGATACTTGGTCAAACGCTTTAGAGGCATCTAAAAATACTGAAAAAATAGAGCTACCCTGTTGAAAGTAAGATGAAATGATTTGCTTGAGCAAGAAGATACACATATCAGTGCCAGTACCATGCTTAAACCCGAATTGGTGATCACTAGTTGACAAAAAAGGCTTTACATGAAATAATATAAAATGTTCAAAAAGCTTAGAAATAGTAGTAGCCACAGCTATAGGCCTGTAATTACCTACATTAGTAGCATCTTTATTTTTAGATTTGAGAATAGGAACTATATCAGTAATAAGACAATCTTCAGGAATAAAGCCATGACTCACACATAAATTAAACAAAATGCTTAAATAAATACAAACACAATAGTGAGCATACTGTAAATGTTCTGCCGTAATACCATCAGCACCAGCAGATTTCTGTAAAGGTAATTTTTTAATTAAATTACACATCATAGGAGCTGTGCACTGAAAGTTGGTTATATTGCAAAAACTGGATCAGCAGGTAGAAAGTTATCAACAAAAATTTTGTCACAACTTTTACCAGAAGCACTGTTTAGAAATCCACTGTAGTGGCTTTTCCACATATTTGCAACATCAGACTGATTAGTGGCATTGCCAACAGAGAGTGGAATGCTGTTATTATCTTTTCTGTACACTGCACATACTTTTTTCCAAAATGCTGTTCTTAAAGAACTTCATTGAAGAGCAGTTGCTAAGGCATTTGATTTATGCTGTTCCTTGAGTCTTCTACAGTGTCTTAAAGATAGCTCAAATTTTTTACAAGTAACTTTCATTTTTTCAAAGTAAACTCCATGTTTAGAACGGCCATTATGTACCCAAGTTAAGAAAGCATAACGAGCAGCTGAGTGTAAAGATTTTATTTTTTGTTCCACCCTGAAACCTGAGAATATTGACGGGTATTCTGATGATAGCTTAATGCTGCCTTTGAATGCTTTAGTCAAAGCAGAGATAATTTCTGAGTAAAAAAGTATTATCTCATTAAGATGAGAGTGATCATCACAGGTGGCATTTCTACACTGCATTGCAGTAGCTGGAAAAGATACATCTTTTAAGAGTTCAGATGAGATATTATACTTTTTTTTCTGTTCAGAACTAGCACAGTTCCAAGATTTAGTGTATGGATTAGTAGGCTCATTGCTTGACAACAAGAGAGGTAATAAGTTACAGCAAAAAGTAATAGATAGTGGACGATGGTCTGATGTAATATAATCATATAATACTGAAATGTTTTTTATTGATTTATGAACAGATGAAGAAGATATGCAATGATCAAGCCAGCTGGTTGTATGATGAGAGTCACTTAAGTAAGTAAAAGTGTTTGAAGGTAAAATAGATCTGTCAGAGATGATATAACCTTGTTCCTTACAAAAATTATTGAAGAACTGTCCACAAGTACTTTCTTTATTGGCATTAAAATCTCCAACAATACATAAATTCGAGCTTTGCTGAGCTTCACACAAAATTTGAAGAGCACCCAAATATTTTAAGTAGGCCTCAACATTTGACGGAGAGTTAAATGGAAGATAAACATTAATAATAACTATAGAATTGTTTTGACATTTAATATTTATCCCAACAATGCTTTTATCAACATTACTTACTGGGTAAGCAGTGAGTGATTTTCTCCACAGAACAGCAGTGCCACCATGTGATCGACCAGTCATCACTCCATTTTCCAGATCCATGCAAGAAGTACCAACAAAAAAAAATCATCATGAATAGAACTTAAAGAGTGAAGTTGCTGTTTAGCAAGCCATGTTTCTTGTAGCAGAATAACATCATGTGATTTGCATAATTCTTGAATTTCAAGTAAAGAGGACGACAAACCTCTACAATTAAAAGAGACTATAAGAAGATCAGAAATAGTGCTTTTCATCTTATGATTATTCATTGTCATTTTCATAATTTAATACTGCATTTTCAGTGTTGTTGTGATGTGAAACTGAGTAAAACTTCTTAACTAATATTACTTCAGGCCAGTTATCAAGATTTAATGCATCCTGTAGAGAAATGCCATGCATAACAATTTTGAAGGAAGTATATGATGGGTATCTTGTGGATAGTTGTGAACAAGTCACAGATTTACAATCAGAGAATTGAGTTTTTACATAATTTTCCACTGAATCGATTGTAGTATGAGGTTGAAACCTTGACACAAAAATTTCAGAAGGCCTAGAAAGAGGCTTTACAGATTTGAAGATAATTTTCACCTTTTTTCCTCCTGTAGTGACTGGTTTCCTTCTTTTAGTTATTTTCCAATTTTTTATGCCATTAAATGCACTTGATTTAATATTAGAATTTATATTTGTAGAAGATGAATGAGTTGAATTTGTGACTAAATTTTCTTTTAATACTTTAGAGAAAGACTTCTTTTCTTTGAAAAAGCTTTTATCAGTTGTATCACTTATAGTGGAAGATTTAACATTGGCATTTTTCATTTCCGTGAGCATTTTTTTGATTTCAACCAGAGTATCATTGTCAGCATTTCTGCTGTCTTTAATTGTATTAATTTCTTTTCTTAAAAGATTAACTTCATTTTGAAGAGCTAAAGCATCAATATTGGTGATATCCATAGAAGGGAAATGAGAATCTGCTGTACCAAAAATGGGTGGGTTGAATTTATCAGCAACAGATATTTCATGAAAGAGCTCCAGTAAATCTTTGACATTATTTTCATCTTTGTGGAGACCTTGTCTGGTTATTTTCCGTTGTAGCTTTTTAGGTCTATGTTGATCAGGAAAATGCTGGAATAATAGCTCCTTAGCTGCTTCAATTTCTTCACTATTGTAATAATCAAGAATGACTTTAATAATCATCACTTGTGATAATTGCTTCATCCTTTGGTAGACATACCATAATAAGGAGTTGATGACTATAGGTACTACCATACTTGAGTTGTCTTATGAGAAAATAATAAATTTCACAGAAATAATAATAAATTTCACAAGGCAAATAATGCAATATTTTTTTATTATTTTTTTATTCCAGTTCTTTATCAAATTTTCTTCTAGCTTTTAACTTCTTGCAGGTTCAAATACCATCAATTCATAATAACTTTACAGATCACTTACTTATTCAATATTTTTTAAATCAACAATAATCAAACTTATTTCAAATAACAAACCTTATCGCCTTATTCAAATAGAATCAAAATAAACGCTTTAAACCTTGACTTTCTACAGTATTTGTAATTTTGCCTGCTGAATAACATGATGATACTTAAATTTGTTGCAAATTAATCATTTTTGAGATATTTGATGTTTTATGCATTGGTTTTCCAATCAAGAAGCCATTGGTGGGCACGGCATCATTGTCGAAATCGACGAAACTTTACTTGTTCAGAGAAAACACGAAAAAGGTAGCATTTTGAACCAAATTTGGCTGTTTGGACGGATAGAGCTGGTGTCCAAGAAAAGATTCATTGTACCTCTATGTGAAGAGGTAGGCGAGAAACGTGATCGGGCAACATTCGAACCACTGATAAAAAAAATACGTTCTCCGACAGTAAGGAAAGAGTTGATTTATTCTCCGCTGTTTACGGGACTGTTTGGCACCAAAGTTTGTATCATAGGAGGGGTTCAGGATTTTCCCTGAAAAACGATAAAAAAGTGATTTTTAGGTCTTCGTAAAATTCGAGGCCCACCTCGTATTATATATGTATTATACATCGTACTTGTATTATACATCTCCCCTCTGAAACACTCCTAAAAAATGAATTGCGACGCTTCTAAGTGCCAAAATCGTTCTCAGTACGCAAAACAACAGTAAATTAGTCTCGAAAAATGGCCTAAAGTAGCACTGGACCTTATCTATAAATTTACCGATTTTTTTTTCTTACATGCATTTTCTTTGTGAAAGTTTATTTTGGTGGTTGTTTGTTACATATGAACATAGCAGCTCTAAGGAGCAGCAATTTCTAAATTTAAGTTATTAATTATAAGGATTTGAAAGTTTCAAAAAGCTGGCTCAAAAAACTATGATAAAACATACGTATTCGCAAATTGTCATATAGACAAAGATAACTCAAAAATTTTGGCAAAAGAAACAGATTTTTAGATTTTCTATTGGTTCAAATAATCGTGTTTTTAATGACAAAACCAATCGTTTTTCTTATAGCGACTATGGTTTTTATCCAACTGCTTATCAGAGATGAACGGAGTCACTTTTTTTGAGGTCCGAATCCAGTCCGGCTCCATTGATTTAAACTCCAACTCCAATCCGTCTCCAAGAATTTTTTCTAAACCATGTCCGACTCCAATCCGACTCCATGTTAATAAAATTTCATATATACAAACAAAAGCAAAATCTTGTAAAAACAAGTAAGTTGGTCGTAACTTACTAATTAATCAGCCAAACAATGATCAAACAAAAAACAATGATCCACCAATGTTTCAAAAGGCATTCCAAAGTCTGATAAACTTTTAAAAAGTATTTTTTCAAGGTTTTCTGCTGTTTTTGCCTCATTAAATTCTTTCACACATATCACTCTTAATTGAAGAAGATTGCTGCTGATAAAATGTATGCCGATAGAATAAAAGTTGCATGATCTTAGATCTGTTCAAAAATTTGTGGTAATACCAGCTAAACTATATTTTTTAGTAGCCTTATTTACTTCCGCTATCAGCTTTTCACTAGAAGATGATGCACTTTTTTCTATGCTTCTTTTTATAGTGAATCTGGAAGGAAGTATTGCTTTTGCATCAACAATGCCATGTGTAGCTCCAACTTTCATCATTGCATTTGCAAACTGTATTAATTCATCACCTTCCACTGCACTTAATGGTCTTATATTTAATACAACAAATGCAACTGAAGTTTTGGAATGATATTTCATGAACATTTAATGTTCATCAACAAAATTTTTGGGAATAATATTTCGTGAACATTTAAGTTGGAAATTGCATATGGATTTTGTTCTACGAAAAATCTGCGTAAGTTATGGTACTATCATAAAATTTCAAAACACTTTGACAAAAAAACTCTGCTTGTATTATACAACTCCCTGATAATCAGTCATATAAGATAATGCATTACAACTTGGCATATTGGTAATAAAACCACAGCCTCAAAAATTCAACGAATCGCTAATAAATTTATACGATTGATATTTGGATTAAACTAATATCTTGCGAAACAACAACATAATGACAATTGATCAAATAACCGAATTAAAAATAACTTGTTTTATGTGTAAATATATAAAAGGCATGTTACCACCATGCTTTGATCATTTTCTCAAAATAACCTGGTAAGCGACAATTTCACCAAATCTACAAGAAGCCAGTCTAAATTCTATCCCTCATTTTGTAGATTAAATATAACTAAACAATCTTTAAGATACAGAGGTCCTCTTGCTTGGAATAAAGCCCCATCAGGCATTAAACAGATGAAATCATATAATAAATTTCGTACAGAATTTCAAAAACACCTTATAGCAACGTAATTTTTAATGATAATAGACTTTACAAATTTTAAAACATCTGCTGCTGGTTTTTATTATTACAGGTAACTCCACTTAATTGGACAAAGAAATTGATGATGATAAAAGCCTGATGCGACTTGAAAGGCAACATCCAGATCATTACGGCCCGTCCTGTTGGATGAAAAATTCACATAATTTACTTCTTTTTGCACCTATTCTTGCTTACTAATTGCATATTTTTATTTCTATGTATTTTGTCCAGCCATATGCTTTTAAAATGGTCCTTATGACCCGTGGCAGGATTTTTTTTGGTGGGTTTCTTTGCCTGCCTGACCCTTTTTGGTCCAGATCCTTTTGGTCTTTGAGTTTGTTGTTTCTCCCACCCATGATTATACAACATTCTCTGATTATGGCTCGGATGTGTGTATTAATTACGTATCTTCTTTCGCTTTCTTTTTTTTATTAACATCACATCGCTTTGTTCAAAGGTACAGCGACCATACACAACTGACGTTGTGCATGTAATAACGTACATCGTTTAATCGCTGCTTCCTTATTCACAATCTTTATTTCTATATGCACTATAATTAATTTCAAGTTGATTGTGAGTAAAAATGAAAATAAATAAATAAAATAAATAAAAAACTATTTAACACTGTTTCTTTTATAACTATTCACAAGCTCATGTCAGACTTACTAAAATATTAGTCGGTAGCGTGGTCGAGTGGTTAAAGCGCCGGACTCGTGAGCAACACAATCTGAGTTCAAAACCTACTCGCGCCATTCTGTTGTGTCCTTGAGAAAGACACTTTACGGCACATTCCCCTGCTTGGTGGTCCTGGCAAGCAGTTCTAAATTACAATCATATTTCTATTAAGTTACAAACGGACAGCAATATCTTGGTATCTCCGTAAGCAGGTCGGGGTAATTGCCTACCCTATGTATAGCGCCTCCGTCGCTTTCCTGCGAGTCAGGAGGATAAATATAGAGATAAAATAATAATAAAATAAAAAAATATGCTGTAACTTTAGGAGATATTTTTGCATTATATTTGCATCGTTTTAAGCGATCATTTAAATGTATTGTTTCGCTTGTCGACTTATAATGTTTTAATGCTTTTATTTTTTATTTATTTTTATCTCTATATTTATCCTCCTGACTCGCAGGAAAGCGACGGAGGCGCTATACATAGGGTAAGCAATTACCCCGACCTGCTTCCGGAGATGCCAAGATATTGCTGTCCGCTGCTAAATTAGTAGAGCTATTATTGTAATTTAGAACTGCTTGTCAAGACCACCAAGCAGGGGAAAGTGTCGTAAAGTGTCTTTCCCAAGGAGACAACAGAATGGCGCAAGTGGGTTTTGAACCGAGGCCATGTTGATCATCAGTCCGGTGTTTTAACCACTCGACCACGCTGCCGACAAATGCTTACAAGTTTTACAAATTACGTATCCAATACAATCTTTACTTTCAATATGATTTAAATATAAAAATTGTTGCCAAACTGTGCTCTTTCCAGAAGTGTTAGGTATTTCCAGCAATTTGTTACCTTCAAGAAGTTTGCGAACTTCATTAGAAGAAAAATTCATGTTTTTGTTTGAAGTAATCAAGGCTGCTCAAAATAAATAACCTAGATATATCAAATCTATTTTAACTAAATGTAATAATATTTCATCTTAGATTGGACTTGGCAGATTAAACTTAACATTTTCAAATATCACACAAATATACAAGTAAATTTGCACTAGCTTAAACTTAACATTAAAAAAAATTATATAGATAGGTTATGACCATGGAAAAAAAATCTTTGCATTTATACCATCATTTTAATAACAAGACAATTTTTATGCAGGCTACAAATACTACACAAAAAAAACTTATATAATACCAGCCACCAGTGTATTAGACGTGGTGATACGGACTTATTTAAAGGAACTCATGTAAAGGCAAGCGTTACGGTTAAGGTTAAGTTAGGCCGGACTCATGTAAAGGCAAGCGTTACGGTTAAGGTTAAGTTAGGCCGGGATTTGCTTGAACAATAGCGATTATTTTACATGTCAATTTTAAAAATTAAATAAAGAACTAGCCGCAAGTCTCGGGTATGAGAAATAAACTCAAAATAAATACCAGGAATAAAACATTTTGAAGATCAAAAAAACAATTTATGATATAAAAATGTTTTTTATATTTGAAATTAATTGATTTTTAAAAGATAGAGTCCGACTCCAGTTCAACTCCATTACAAATTAGCAAAAACCGGCTCCGAAAAAATATGCGATACTCCGACTCCAGTCCATGCTCATCTTTGCTGCTTATCATAATTTTAAAATTTTTTAATCAATTAAAATCCCTCAGATGTCGCTACAGATTACAAATGTTTTTCTTTTTTTCACACCTTTATTATTTCATTGCCAATGATGTACATGTATATGATTCAATTAGTCTCCTAAAGAAGGTTCCTGAATTTATAGTATACCGAAACATAGAGTTTTTATTATTGTTTTTATCTCAGAAAAGATTATACGGCAGTTTAAACTCTAATTTATTTCCAGAAAAACATGTATAAAGATTGTCATAATTTCCTTTATTGTTACTCTAATATATTTTTAATGCTTACTGTATGATTTTTAAATTTTAAAAAAAGTACTTGCATTCTGAGATCATTATCAATCGTATTATAAATCATACATGGTAACAACTGCAAAGATGAAAAAAATGGCAAAACTTGTGCTGCTCTCTAGTTTGGTCATATTTACTATAGTAGTATGTAACGATTTTTTTGGTGACCGTTTCCGCTAGTGGCGCTAGAGAGCAGGCGCAGGCGCAGGCGCACTGACGTCATCAGTGGCGCGGTGGTGGAGGGTGGCGCTAGAGAGCAGTGGCGGATCCGAATCCTATTCCCGAATCCTAATCCGAATCATACTCCTAATCCTAATCCTATTTCTACTCCTAATCCTAATCCTAATCCTAATCCTAATCCTAATCCTAATCCTATTTCTAATTCTACTCCTATTCCGAATCCTACTCCTAATCCTATTCCTAATCCTAATCCTATTTCTAATCCTACTCCTATTCCTAATCCTACTCCTATTTCTAATCCTAATCCTATTCCTAATCCTAATCCTATTTCTAATCCTACTCTTATTCCTAATCCTAATTCTACTTCTAATCCTAATTTTACTTCTACTCCTAATCCTAATCCTAATCCTAATCCTATTCCTATTCCTAATCCTATTTCTATTCTTATTCCTATTCCTAAGAAAGACGATGATGCTGAGTTCAATTCTTAGCCAAGACAATATAAAGCCTAATCCTAAGAAAGACAGTAGTCCTGAGTTTGACTCCCAACCAAGACAGCGAAGCTGTAAATCCTAATCCTAACAAAGGTCCTGAGCTTGATTCCTACCCAAGGCAGTATAAATCCTAGCCCTAAGAAAACCAGTAGTCTTGTGTTGGATTCCTTCCCAAGATAATATAAAGCCAAACCCTAAGAAAGGCAGAAATCCTGAGCTTGATTCCTACCCAAAGCAGTATAAATCCTAGCCCTAAGAAAACCAGTAGTCTTGAGTTTGATCCCCAACCAAGATAATATAAATTTAAATCTTAAGAAAGGCAGAAGTCCTGAGTTAGATTCCCAAGACAGTATAAACTCTAACCTTAAGAAAGTCAGTGGGCTTGAGTTCGTTTCTTGTACAAGACAGATGTAAGATTTCAAACCTAACTGTAAAAAAATTAGTAGTCCTGAGTTTGATTCCCAACCAATATAATATTGATTTTAATCCTAAGAGAGACGGTGGTCCTAAGCTTGACTCCCACCCAAGATAATATTAAACCAAACCCTAAGAACAGCAGTAGTCCTGAGTTCGTTTCTTGTCCAAGCCAGAACCAAGACTTCAAAACATAACATAAGGTTATTTCAAGATATTCCGCAAGATTTTAAAGCAATAAAGTCAAAGCTTTTCCTGTTTTTAAGCACTCCATAGAAAAAAACCTATCAAAATATGTTCTGCAAAGGGTAAGTTTGGACACGTCAAGTCAATACACAATTTTCCCATGGTTTTTACTGGGATTGTTTGTATAGGTTTCTTTGTGCATTGCAAACTTTGTCTTGATTTTTGTTATATTTATGTTTAATTTCTCAATTTTTCCCTAAAAAACTTTGGTTTTTCGATACTTTTATTCAATTTTAAAACTTTTTTTCTAAAAAAACCTTGATTTTTATTATAACTTTGTTTAATTTTTTCTAATCAATCTTAATTTTTTATAACTATCTTCAAATTTTTTATAGGCGAGCTTGATTTTTGTTATACTTATGCGCAATTTTTCAAAAATTTTTCTTACACAACCTTGGTTTTTGTTACAACTATCTTCAATTTTTTCTAGACAACCTCGATTTTCGTTATACCTAACCTTAATTTTTCTCTAAGCAACCTTAATTTTTGTTATTACTACGCTCAATTTAAAAAGTTTTTCTTGGTAACCTCGATTTTTGTTATACCTTTATTTAATTTTTTTCTAAACAAACTTAATTTTTTTATAACTATCTTCAATTTCTTTCTTGGCAACCTTGATTTTTGTTATACCTAACCTCAATTTTTCTCTAACAACCTTGATTTTTGTCATACTTTTGTTTAATTTTTTCTAACCAACCTTGATTTTTGTCATACCTATCCTCAATTTTTTCTTGCCAACCTTGATTTTTATTATCTTATCTTCAATTTTTTTCTAAACAACCTTGTTTTTGTCATACCTATCTTTAATTTTTCTTGGCAACCTCGATTTTTCTCACACCTATTTTAATTTTGTTTCTAAACAAGTTTGATTTTTTCTATACCCTTGTTGAATTTTTCCAAACTTTTCTTTGTCAACCATGATTTTTATTATACTTTTGTTGAATTTTATAAGTTTATCTTGATTTTTGTCATTCCTATCTTCAATTTTCTCCTATTCAAGCTTGATTTTTGTTACACCCTTGTTGAATTTTTCAAAATTTTTCTTTGTCAACCATGATTTTTATTATATCTTTGTTGAAATTTTAGAAGTTTTTCTTTAGACAACCTTGATTTTGTTTAATTCTTCAATTTTTTCTTGACAACCTCGATTTTCGTTATACCTAACCTTAATTTTTCTCTAAGCAACCTTAATTTTTGTTATTACTACGCTCAATTTAAAAAGTTTTTCTTGGTAACCTCGATTTTTGTTATACCTTTATTTAATTTTTTTCTAAACAAACTTAATTTTTTTATAACTATCTTCAATTTCTTTCTTGGCAACCTTGATTTTTGTCATACTTATGTTCACTTTCTCAAAAATTTGTCCTAAGAAGCTTGATTTTTAAGCAGCTTTATTTAAATTTAAAACTTTTTCTCTTAACAACCTTGATTTTTATTATACCTAACCTCAATTTTTTTCTAACAACCTTGATTTTTGTCATACTTTTGTTTAATTTTTTCTAACCAACCTTGATTTTTGTCATACCTATCCTCAATTTTTTCTTGCCAACCTTGATTTTTATTATCTTATCTTCAATTTTTTTCTAAACAACCTTGTTTTTGTCATACCTATCTTTAATTTTTCTTGGCAACCTCGATTTTTCTCACACTTATCTTTAACTTTTTCTTAACAATCTTGATTTTTGTCGCACCTAATTTCAATTTTTTTCTAAACAAATTTGATTTTTGTCATACTTTTGTTTAATTTTTCTTGGTTACCTTGATTTTTGTCATACCTAACCTTAATTTTTTCTAGACAAAATTGATTTTGTTACACAGTACCTTTGCTTAATTTTTTCTAAACAACCTTGATTTTCCCATGCCTTTGTTTAATTTTTTTTTTGATTTTTGTCGTACCTATCTTTAATTTTTCTTAACAATCTTGATTTTAGTCATATCTTTGTTTAATTTTTCTTAACAATCTTGATTTTGTTATATCTAGGTTTAATTTTTACTTGGTAACCTTGCTTTTTGTCATACCTTTGTTTAATTTTTCTTAACAATCTTGGTTTTGTTGCACCTACCTTCGATTTTTTTCTAGACAAACTTGATTTTGTTATATCTATGCTTAATTTTTTCTTGGTAACCTTGATTTTTGTCATACCTAATCTCAATTTTTTCTTGACAACCTTGATTTTTAGATACCCGCATTCGATTTTTCCCTAAGAAAGCTTGACTTTTAGATACCTTTATTCAATTCTAAAACTTTTTTCTCTAAACATCCTTGATTTTTGTCATACCTAACCTCAATTTTTTCTCTAATCAGCCTTGATTTTTGTTATACTTAACCTCAATTTTTTCTTGGCAACCTTGATTTGATTATACTTATCTTCAATTTTTTTCTAAGCAACCTTGTTTTTGTTATACCTAAATTCAATTTTTTTTTTTCTTGGCAACCTTGATTTTTACTCATAATCAAAGTAATCGTTAAAAGTTTTAAACAAAAATTTTTATTGATAGGATATTTGTGTTCAATAAACAGATGTTTCATAATAAAAAATTCGTCTTTTTTTTCCACTTTAGTAAACCAAATTTAAACATAGTTATTATTTTTATGTTGTATGAATTTAATTTCTAGTGTTAACATTTTAATTGTTTCAAAAATGAATTCAATTCCAACTACGTTTAATCTTTTGGTCGTTTTATAAACTTTTAATAATAAGAAAGCTACCTGTAATCTCTGTAAGCGTGACCATATGCTTTTGATAATTGCGTCAAATTCTCTCTCTTACACAGAAGCTGGCCGTATCCTGTTCATAGCGTATTTCGTTTCCTGACATATTCATGATCGGAGTTTGAAAATCTGGTTACCTTAATTTCCAGAGTAAAAATAGAGTAAGCGAAAATTTTTATAATACACCTTGATTTTTATAGTTTTTAACAATTTTCAGTAAAAAGGAAAATTTATTACAAGCTTGACCAAACATATTTTGATTTCAAAACACCGCTTAGTTTGATCCTCAGCCAAGTACAACCGTTTATGTTAAAAAGTTTTACATTTTTTCACTTTTACTTACGAAATTCATCATAAAACCGAACATTTTAATTCATTTTACCAACTAAACTTTCTAAAATCAACATAAAATTTGAAGTCAAATAAGGCCAATGTAAGCTTAAAAAGTTTTGTATAAGTAAGATCAATTCCAAGAAAAATCGGTTGTATTTTGAAACTATAAGAATTATTCTATCAAGTCCTATCACAGGTAGTTCTTATGTCTAAACGAAAACAAACCAAACTGAAATTATTTAATAAACTTATTGACTAGTTCGAAATCTAAACATAAACTCTTCAAAAAGCAGGATTTTCAAAAAATAGCTAAAAATTTTGCTTTCAGGACACGGTTTTGCTTGGGGTAAGAAACACAAATAAAGAAACCAACAAATTCACTCTTTTATCTTGAACGTTGCTAACCTCTAAGAAAAAAGTTGTGGACATCAATGATGTCAAAGAAAACGTCTACGGGTATTAAAACTTAAACTTTTAAACTTTATTTTCCGCAACAACGTTTTGTGGTCAAGTTTTAAATTATTGCACTAGTTTAACCAAAAATACTTTAGTTTTTCTTTCTCCAAATAAATGTTTTAACCAAAAACTTCATTAATTGAATTAACAATTAATCCACGAATATAATTTTATACATTTTTCAGACGGAGGTTTTGCGGTTAGGTGTTAAAAATTGTAAAACTTTGAGCCTAATTTGTCACCATTTAAAAATTCTCTCAAGAATCGCACATTGTAAAGGTTTTTTGTATGGAAACACTAGATTCTTTCTACGTGAAAAAATTTAACTTTTTGAAAGACCGACCTTTCTCCCCAGTGTCTTAAAAGTTACGGAAACACTAGCTTAAAAAATCTAAAAAAATTTTCCTGAAAAGTGTACATTTCTTTGTTGCAGAAGTTTGTTAGTTTTAGAACCAAATCCTAAAAAAAAATTCTACTTTATTTTAGGTTTTTGCTAATTTTTCAATGCATAGCAACAATTCAATCTTAAATTTTTTGTCACAATTGCTTTCTTAATTACGCAAATGTTGTAATTTTGTACAATTTCTTTGTTCAATTGTTGCACAGAAGCAAATATTTCGACTTTTTCACGGCTCTCATTTTATTTAGTTTTTTCTTTCCAAAGTGAAAAAAGTCGCATTTAAAGGTTTTAGTTTAACTAAATATCGATTTGTTTGTTTTTAATACTAAGCAACAATACAAACATTTCAAAGTAAACTTACAAAAAGTTGACTAGTCAAGTTTATTAGACTCATCTCTTCATTAAAAGATATCGATTTTTGACTTAAAGAGTTTTTTCACCTTGTACCCTAAACGTTTTCAATCTACTTTGCGTTAAAAAGGTGTTTAGCATCACAAAATTTCACAAGATTCGCTCAAGTTGAAACCGTCTTGATTGAAAAATAGCAAATTTCGTGTTAAAAATTGTTCGGTTTGCAAATCAATATCTGTTTTTAGCAACTGTTTATTCATCATGTTACCTAAATGTGATGCTTTAAATTAACTTTATGATAAAAATCAGTCAACTTACAAATTTTAACTAGTTGAAACCGTTTGTGCCTCAAAAAAAAATCAGAAACATTACGTTTCAGCATAATTTAATTTTGCCTTTATACAAGCAAACTTTTCGATTCTAGTGAAACAAACCTACATTTTACTTTGTTCATGTTTCAATAGTTAAGTTTGTTGTTTCAAAGGTTAGACTAACAATTTTTTTTTTTTTTTTGTATTTGAAGTCACAACTTGTGTATTTTGTTTTATAAACCTACTCTTTTTAAACTATTATGCACGTAACTTGTAGAGCATATCAATTTCTATGTCTTCAACTGGTCTTTAACATTTCTATTTAAAAAAAATTCTTTAAATATTGTTGTCGTTAGTTATAAAAAATTATCACAATTTGTTAAAAATTTTCTTTTATAAGTTCGTTTGATGGCAAGATATTAGATAAAAGTTACAATTTGAAATATTTTTATAAAGAATAGTGTTTTTATTGCTTTTGAAAACAAAAGTTCATGCACAAACCTTGAAAATTACACAGATCGTCATGAAAAGCTTTATTTAAACCACAGTGTTTTCTATTTTACCAAGTTTTTTGTATCATAACAGCAATAAACCTATTTCTCAAGTCAACTGTTGAACTTTGCGTCATAATCACAGTTCTTCTTTTTTCTGTTATTCTCGTTTTCAACACTATCTTTCTCATTTTTGAGATGACAACTTGCGTTTTTTGCTCCAGGTCATCATCACCAACCCATAATTTCACAACTATTTTGCTTATTTTTGACATTCACGTGTTTGTTTTTAATTTTGTTTAAGAAAATTGTTTTTCAATTTTTTATTTTAAACGGGTTCTTGTCAAATTTTTTCAAAAAGTGTGGTTATTTGTAACAGTGAAATGTGTGAATTTTTGACAGTTTTTTCTTGGTAGGTTTGTTGGTTTGATAATGTTTAAATCCAGTTCTTTTGATTAGGATTCAAAAACGAACAAAACGTTCGTAGAGTGAGATTACGTTGAAATGTTAAGATTTCTTTTACAAGTGGGAAATTGCTTAAAACAAAATTGTAATGAAAATAGCAGGATAGAATAACAGTTTAAGTTTAAAAATGCATTGTTCTGCTTACTGTGTTGTTCAATAAACCTAATTTTTAAACAAGCGTTTTTCGAACTTCAAGTAATGAAGCTTTGGCGAGGTCGCAC
>CAVMFT010000037.1:0-19000 GCA_963680785.1 Diplosoma virens | reverse complement strand
ACTTTCTTGTTCGTCTTAATCTGCTTGTACCTTTCACTATCATTCGCACTGTCTTTCACTCACTTTACCTTTTTACCTTATAAAACTGACAGTGTTCCACCTTTTACTTTTATTGCTTTATGGAGTTTTTCTCCTTTTTTTCTCCTTTTCTCCTTTTATACCTTTTTCAACACACCAAACTCGCCTTCCCTCATTTTTAAATGAATGTAAACCTCCATACTTGCATTTCTTATATTTTTTCTTCTATGATGTCACAGAATTGTATTATTTGCTTGACTAATTTAACTATGCATTATTTTTTACTAAAACTAACTGCATTTTTAATTTTCTAGTGACCACCCAACAATTCTATATGATAAAACAGACTGTCATGGTTTCAACTTTTTTGTTGTAGTGTTTTTAATTTAAATAAATTGCTCTAACCTGGTTATCGAGCACTGTACCAGCGTTTTGAGACAATTTGGTTAGATAATATATACAATCACTGTTTAAAAACCACAACAGCCTGTTTCATCCTTAGAATTGTCAGGTGGTTACTTATTCAAATAGAATCTATTACTTATTCATATATTCAAATAGTCAGGTGGTTACTTATTCAAATAGAAATACATTCTACCACCTGACAACTCTAAGGATAAAACTGACTGTTGTGGTTTTTGAATAGTGATTGAATAAATTTTGTATTAAATTGCTCAGATTTTTTTCATTGAGCACTCTGCGGGGAAGATCGATTCACTCCTGCAATATATAAGTACATATATAGATTCAAATAAATATATATATAAACACAACTGCAAATTGTTGGTGCTCTTCAGAAGAGTGCTCAATGACTTTAATAGTCAGAGTGATTATTCCAATTAAACTAAACACAAATATTTAAAAACCATCTTATTAAAATAGTTTCAACAGACTGTTTAACCTGTGTAGCTCATCAGGGGACACAACATCTAAAAAAAGTAATTCTAGTTATGTTGAATAAAAAAAAACTAAATTTAAAGTTAAAATAAATGTTGTGCCTCAAATCAAAACTAACGTTTTAGAAAAACAATGCTACAAGAAATTTGTGTTTAAATGGTTGTTTCGTTAAAGATAGAGATTAATTATCAAATAATTACTTTTGTTGAGATGTTAGAAAACATGCTATAATGTTGTTTTAGCCAAGCTGCCAAAAAGATGAAGCATAGAAATGTTATAGATCATTAGTTAACATAGTGTTATAAAAAAATTGACAAGTTAGGTAGCAAGTAACTAACAAGAGAAAAGAAAATAAGAGAAGATTAATAGAAAAAAAAAACAGGCAGACAAGTATGCAGGTGAATGTTTGATAGTGGTTTAATAACAAATAAGAATATCAATAATTATATGAATAATTAGGTGACATTGAAATTAATTCTGAGCATTTATTGAAAAAATCATTTGGTTCAAAAAATTTCTAGCTTTTCTGATAAGGATAAGTTGCAAATATTAGTTAGCTCCACACTGTATAGGGTGGATTGATTAATTATGTTCCATGTTATTTAAGGAGTTTTTCCAGCATCTTTAATAGTCCAAAAAGCTTTTAATAGTTCAGTGATGTTTCCTTTCTGGTTATCTCAAAATGAATTGCTGTGGTTGTTGAAGCGTTTTTTGAAACATGTTTCACAACTACCATAGTATGCTTTAATATCTTAATTTTAGTTTAATTTTAGAGAAGTTTTATAGATTATCAAATTGGTGCAACATTTACCATTCAAAGGGCAGCTTTTGTTTGTTTTACATTTACATAATTTAGCATCTGGTTTTTGGTTTTTGTGAAGAATTTTTTTGCTTTGATAATCAATAACTAATTTACAACTTTTAAACATTTCCCACAGCATCAATGATTTCATACAGGGTGATCAATATTTAGCATTACAACTTCAAATAACTGTATTTGGGAAATGATACGTACAGCTGGAGTAACACAGGTGAAATATTGTTACAGAATGAATACAAATTCAGTACAACTATAATTTATTCAATATGCTTTCCATTCAAATCAATTACAAGCTGAAGATACCTCCAGATTATTCTCAAGGTACCTTCAGATACCAAAATCGACAGGATTCAAATTGGGTGATGAAGAGGGTTATTCCTCTTTAGAAACAAAGTTGGGAACATTGGCTGATAGCCACTCCCACATCTTTTTAGCTCCATGTGACATTTTTTGAAGTGTTTTTTGGCCAAGGTAACAATGAACCAACAAGGATGTCATTTTGATAATTCTCTTGGTTCAGTTTGACACCTTGTTCTATGAAAACTAAAGGAATTCTTCCAGATTCAGTGACGGCTACCCAAACCATCAATGACACTACCCCTTGGGGCCTGAGTGACTCTTCAAGGTCCTACCTTCCCATCACATAACTAAACATGATCATTCTGGGGATTCACATGGTGTTGAACGTTGAATTTCTTTTTGTTGCTGAAAATGAGGTTAGGAAGCATGCCTGCCTCAAGGTAGAAAAGAAGAATTCTGGCTCTGGCAAAGTGTTTCTTCACAGTTTTGGCTGATAACAACTGCTTCCTCACGTGGTTGAATGGGGACATCTTCAGATCTCTATGAAGAACCATAAACATGGTCCCATATGAAACATTTGCCTCCTTTGCCATTTTCGAGATGGATCTCTTCAGATTTCTCCAGACTTACTCCCTGGTAGCTTTTATCAATTTTGAAGTCGTAGCATTTCAAGGACAGCCTTGTCCTGGTCAATTTTGTACATTTCCACTTTCTTTATACCTTTTAAACGTCCTTCTGACCAGCATTCTGTTTACTTTCAGGTCCTTGCAAATTTCTTTCTGAAACTTCCCTGCCTTAAAAAGCTCAACAATTGCAATTGGTTTAACTATAACTTGCACTTGCGATTCATTTACCTAAACCTAAGCTCAACAATTCCAATTTATTTACCTAAACCTACAGCCATAGTTAAATTTAAATACCTGAAAGAATAAAGATTCATTAGAAAGTGTTAAAAGTTAAGTCACATTGAAAAAATATCGAAAAATTCAATTTAAAATGAAGTGTGACACTAAATATTGATCACCCTATATAATACTTAATAAAAACAACATGAAACTCAGCTACTGTTGTATGCCTTATATTCAATCATTTATTGATTATCAAAACAAAAAAATTCTAAACAAAAACCCAGTGCTAAATTATGTAAATGTAAAAAAAACAAAAGCTGCCCTTTGAACAGTAAATGCTGAACCAATTTGATAGTCTATAAAACTTCTCTAAAATCAATCCAAAGTCAAGATATCAAAGCATACTATTGTAGTTGCAAAATACATTTCAAAACACGCTTCAATAACCACAACAATTTATTTCAAGATAATTGGAAAAGAAACATCACTGAACTATCAAAAGTTGTCTGGACAACTAAACATGCTGGAAAGACTCCTTAAATAACATGGGAGCATAATTAATCAGTTTAACCCATACCAGTGTGGTTCTAATATTTGCAACTTATGCTTATCAGACAAGCTAGAAATCTTTGGAGCAGAACCAAATGGTTTACTCAATAAATGCTTGGAATTAATCTCAAAATGGCATCACAGCAGTAAATTTAAACTTCGTAATTTTAATGTCACCTAATTATTCATATAATTATCAATATTTTTGTTGGTTATTAAACTGCTATCAAATGTTACCTGCATACCATTTTGCCTGCTTTTTTTCTATTAATCTTCTCTTATTTCCTTTTTTCTCATTAGTTACTTGCTACTTAACTTGTTGATTCTTTTATACCAGTCTTTTAACTAATGAACCATAACACTTCTATGCTTCATCTTTTGTCAGCTTGGCTAAAACACTATTAAAGCATGTTTTTTTTTAACATTGCAACTTCTTCTTTTGGCCTTTCCCTTTAATTAGGGATAGCTACAGCATATGATGCTCCTCCACAGTGTCCTGTTTACAACCTCAGCCTGCCCTCCCTCATCTTCATTCCTAACCATTCTACCTTTACTGTATCTCTGATGTACTCATTTCTAATCTTATCTTTCCTTGTCACTCTCATAGCAAACCTCAACATTTTTATCTCTGCAACTTCCATCTCTTCCACTTGTTTCTTTGTAACTGTCACTGTCTCAAGTTCGTACACTATTGCTGGTCTCCCTACTAAACTGTACACTTTTCCTTTTTCTCTAGCTGGTAACCTCCTGTCACAGATTGCTCCCAATACTTTTCTCCATCAGTTCCATCCTGCCTGCACTCCCTTCTTTACCTCCCTATCACAACTACCTCTTTCTTGCATTGTTAATCCCAAATACTTAAATTCCTTTACTTTCAGCACTTTTTTATCCTTCATCTTTATTGTTTCTTTGTCATTTCCTTCATTTATGAACAGATATTTAGTCTTTGACCTACTTATTTTCATCCCTCTTCTTTCCAACACATACCCTCCAGTATTTTAGTCTCTGCTCAACTTCTTTCCTTATCTCTTTGCAAATCAGAATATCATCAGCAAACAGCATCATCTATGGTGGTTCTCTCCTTACTTTGTCCATTAGCCTATTCATAATCACTGCAAACAAAAATGGACTCAACACTGATTCCTGGTGCAGTTCAATCTTGACCATGAAACTTTTTTAGCTTTTATGGTACACCTCACCACTATTTTGCTTCCCTCATACATATCCTGCACAAGTTGCACATACTTTTGCACCATCCCTGATTTTCTCATACAGTACCATAGCTCTTCTTTTGGAATACTGTTGTAAGCTTTCTCTAGGTCCAGGAATACACAATATAGCTCTCTTTGGCCTTCCCTGTACTTTTCCATCAACATTCTTAAGGCAAACATGGCATTGATAGCTCCCTTTCCCAAGCATAAATCCATATTGCTGTTTACTGATCTCTACTCTATCCCTTAGCATGGCTTCAATTATTCTTTTCCATATCTCCATATATTAATACATATATGTACACAAAGATAAGTATCTTCAGTAATAGCTGTGACAGTACTTAAAGATAAAAATCAGAGCAAAATCTATTCATTAATTAAATGCAATTAAACACAAAATTGCAACAGATTGTTTCACCAAAAAATGGCTCATCAGGCAATTATCTGAAATAAAATTAAAAAACAACCATGAACTTTGAAAAAATAAACCTTGGATACTCTATGAAAAACATCCCAATCCTGCCCAAAAAATTATATTTAAAATTTATGTTAGACAAATTTGAGAGTTTTATTAAGTGATTGGCTGTGGAAAGTGTTTTATTTTGACAAGAAACAATTAAATCAAGATGAAGAGCCTCTTAATACCTACAGATTTAGAAGTGAAAAAACACTGCCAACAAACAATGACTTAATCCGGTTTGAAAATGATCTTTATGAATTGATTTGCAACTTAAGATACCATAAAGTTACTAACAACTTTTAAAAAAATTTACTAAAAGAAATAGCATTGTTAAATTCTTCACAAAACATAATTGTCCCTGCTGATAAAACAACAAATCTATATGGTATTGAAATCGACTACAAAAAACTACTCTGGGACAACATTACAGCAACCTATCAAAAAAGATTCAACAGTTGCAAAAATTAACAAAGAAGTAAAGCCATAGCCAGCAAACTCAAACTTGATGACCGCATTGAACATTTTCCAACTCAAAAATCATTCATCACACCACAAACCTAACTTTGTTAACAACCCAAAATGCTGCCTCACCAACCCTGCAAAATCAGAAATCGGAATGATTAGTAAAAAATGTTTAGACAAAATAAATAAGGTAATTCGCTCTAAAGCAAACCTTCATCAATGGAGAAATACATCCGAGGTAATATCTTGGTTCAAAAACATACCAAACAAACACAACTGCAAATTTATAAAGTTTGACATCATTGAATTTTACCCACCCATAACCGAAAATTTATGGAAAAAATCTATTAACTTTGCAAAAGAATATGTCAATGTTGATAATGACACAATCAACATCATTGTGCACAGTAGAAAATCTGTACTATTTGGCAATCAAAGTACATGGACAAAGAAAAACGGCAGCCTTTTTGATGTAACAATGGGCTCATATGATGGAGCAGAAATATGTGAATTAGTTGGACTATATCTTTTACACGAACTTAATAAAACCATAAAAAATCAACACCTGGGTCTATACAGAGATGATGGCTTGGCAATAATAAAGAGTAAATCAGGACCAATCATCAAAAGAATGAATGGCCCAGATGGTAGGTGCTTTCACGCAGCCTGGGCCATAAGAAAGTCTGTTCATTGATTTTAAAAATGACAGACCGAAACCGAACCTACCAAAATGGAAGGGTATCCACCCATTCCGATGTTCAGTGTGGGTCTGCTAATCGGCAAATGTCCTTTTCAGGAAGGGGCAATGCCTGTATAAAACTGCCCTTTTCAGGGCACATTGCCAACAAGTTCCGAAGACCCACTATTCTTCAGCTGAACATCAAAGGCCTCACTGCAAGCAAGATAAACATTCTTCATCACCTCACTATGCAGTCTGAGGCACTCATCATCCTACTGCAGGAGACCCACTGCACTGATGCAGAGAAGTTGGTACTACCAAACTACCAACTAGCTGGGTCTTCTTTAAGCAGGAAGCATGGCCTTGCCACATTTGTCCACGAGCGACTGAGATACATGCTTTTGGACCAATCTCCATCGACATCGGAGATCGAGTGGTTGTGTGTGGACATTGATGGCTATAAAATAGTCAACGTCTACAAACCACTGCCAATGCAATTGCAAACCCTGGATCTCCCAGTGTTTCCTCACCCCTGTCTGTATGCTGGCGATTTTAACTGTCGTCATGCTGACTGGGGTTATGATGACAACAGTCCGGACGGTGAGTGCTTGGCTGGTTGGGCAAGTATTAATTGTCTTGCCCTCCTATATAATGCCAAGGACGCTGCCAGTTTTTATTCTGGCCGCTGGAACACAGTGGTACCAATCCAGATCTAGCTTTCGCCAGCGTAGGTCCAAACAGTCGCTTACTGGATAGAGGTGTCCTTGACAAGTTCCCCAGGTCACAACATCAACCTTTGCTTATTAAACCACCAAGGTTTGCTAGGGCAGTGCCAAGCATGCCTGTTAAGCAATGGAACTTCCGCAAGGCCAAATGAAGTCACTACATTGCTTTGACGAATAAATTCGAAAAGACTTTGTTGCCACCTGATTCACTTAATGTGGATGCGGCTTACCAGGACTTCTGCAACACCATTAAGAAAGCAGCCAAAAAGACTATTCCACGCGGGTATCGAAATAACTATATTTCATGTTGGGATGCAGAGTGTAAATCCCTCTATAAAGCCTTTTTGCAGTCTCCTCAGGGAGATGACTCAAGCTTGGCTGCTACAGCTCTGCTTGCCAAGCTTGACAGAAAGCGGAGGGATCGATGGTCCGAGGCAGTTCGGAGCATTGACTTCTCACACTCTAGTCGAAAAGCGTGGAGTATTTTGAACAACCTTACTGGTAGGTCACGACACTCTCCTCGTCACTGTCCTGTTTCAGCTGATGCTATTGCATCTCAGTTGGTTAGAAATGGGAAATACGAGGCTTTTGACCGCAAGTCATCTCAACTTGTCTTTCAAGAAGTATCTGACCTTTGGAGGGCCACAACACCAGACGCAGTAAATATCTCTAACAATTTTTCACAGAGAGAATTTGCTGCTGCCCTTCAACATTTAAAACCAGGTAAAGCTCCGGGACCTGATTCCATCTGCCCTGATCTTATACTCCATGCCAGAGCTGCTTTGAAGTCCTGGTTACGTGACTTCATTTCTTCCTGTTTGCGCCGACTCAAAATTCCCAAGATCCGGAAAAGAGCGCTTGTGGTTGCGATCCCAAAACCAGGAAAGCCCGTGGGGGATCCAAAGAGTTATTGACCGATATCTCTGCTCTGTGTCCCCTACAAGATCCTCAAGAAGCTTATCTATGCCCGCGTTGAACCATTAATTGATCCGCTGCTCCCTAAAGAGCAGGCTGGGTTCCGACGCGGGAAGTCAACCGTAGATCAAGTTGTTCTGCTAACCCAGAACATGGAGGATTCTTTTGAGGCTAAAAAGAAGGCCGGTGCCGTATTTATTGATCTGACAGCTGCTTATGACACTGTCTGGCACCGTGGCCTTACCTGCAAGCTGCTGAGACTACTTCCAGATAAGCACATAGTCAAAATGATCATGGAGCTTGTCCAAAATCGAAGTTTCACCCTTACCACCGGTGACAGCAAGCAAAGCAGGTTACGCCGTCTTAAAAACGGTGTTCCTCAGGGATCGGTCTTGGCTCCCCTCCTATTTAACATCTATACCTACGATCTTCCTTCCAAGATTTCCAGAAAGTTTGCTTATGCTGATGATCTAGCATTGTTGCATTCTTCTGGAAACTGGAAGGACTTGGAGGAAACATTAAGCCAAGACATGTCCACACTGTCAGCGTATCTCCAGACTTGAAGATTGAAGCTCAGTCACACTAAGACGGTGACGACAGCCTTTCATTTAAACAACCGAGAGGCCAAACGTGAGCTAAAGGTCTACAACAATGGTAGACTTTTACCGTTCTGTCCAACCCCTACTTATCTTGGGGTAAAACTGGACAGATCGCTCACGTTTCGTCACTATTTAGTGGCATTGCACAAAAATCTCGCAAAATCCTTGTGCGTCACACTGCTGAGGCAACTTGTGGGCTTGGGATGGGGTGCTGGTGCTAAAACACTACGCATAGCCACCTTGTCTCTAGTCTACTCAACAGCTGAGTACTGTGTGCCAGTCTGGTGTCGCAGTGCTCACACTCGCCTCATTGACAGTGTCTTGAATGACACCTTGCACATAGTTACTGGATGCCTGCGTCCCACTCCAATGGACCACCTACCTATACTCTCAGGCATCCAGCCAGCTGAGCTTCGCCGAATGGGAGCAACACTCTCCTTGGCTCACCGTGGATCTCTGGACCCTGATCATATTTTGCATGGTCTGTTCTGTGGGTCCTCAGATACTCACCAAGTGAGACTAAGATCCAGACGCCCATTTGTGCCAGCTGCGCGGAATCTCTTGGACAACCTTGCCAGACTTGGCATCCGCGCCTCTGAATGGACAAATCTTAAATGGAAAACGGAGTACTGTGAAGGTGCTTCCAGGCTCCGTGCTTTGTGCCCCAGACCGGTGCCAGGCTTGTTGGGATGGGCTTACCCTGAGCAGCTTGGGTTAAGCTCAACCGCCTGCAGACTGGTGTTGGGCGATTCCATTCATCCATGCACAAATGGGGTCTCACTCCTTCACCAAATTGCGAGTGTGGCATCTCTGAGCAAACCGCAGACCATGTACTAACAGCGTGCCCTATACATCGGGCACCTCATGGAGCACGAGGTCTGACGGTTTTTGATGACGAAACTCGATGCTGGCTTAATGACATCACTGCTAGTGTCTGATCCAGGCAGTGCAGCAGTCTGGGGTAGTAAAAGGATAAACCCTGGGCCCCAGTCCTGTTTGTGTCTGACCTGGAGTGGATACCTCTTCAAACGACGACGATCAAAAGAATCAAGAAAAACATATCGACAATTTTTCAAAACAATGGTCTCAAGATAACAAAAGAATCTAACCTTTTACAAACTGATTTTTTAGATATCACCCTAAATTTAATTACAGGTAAATACTGGCCAAACCGCAAACTCGGCGACATACCCCTTTATATCAATGCAAAATTGAATCATCCTCCCAATATAAAAAACAATTACTTAAAATGATCTCATCACACTTATCAAAAATTTCATACAGCTTACAAGAATTCAATAAAACAATCCTAAAATATCAACTAGCCCTTGAAAAAAGCAGATACAGAGAAAAATTAACCTATCTAAAAGAAGAATCAAAACAAACTGATCAATTCAACTCAACCTCAAAAAACTGATCAAGAAACAGAACAAGAAAGATTATTTGGTTCAACCCTCCTTTCAATAATGAAGTCACCACTAACATTGGCAAAGAATTTTTTACCCTTCTCAATAGACACTTTCCACCCCGCAACAAATACCACAAAATTTTTAACAAAAGCAACATAAAAATAAGCTATAGTTGCATGCCAAATGTGAAATCTATGATAAATAAGCAAAACACTTCATGCCTAAACAACTTGGACAACAAAGTGGATGCCAAACAATGCAATTGCAGATCAGATAAAAACTGCTTACTTAACAGAAAATGTTGCAGAAACTCAATAGTTTACAAAGCCTCTCTAAAAACTGGTGAAACTGACAAATTTTATTACGACAGCTGTGAAACATCATTTAAACTCTGATACAATAACCATAACCAATCTTTTAAAGACAGTAGAAAAATTAACTCCACTGAACTATCCAAAGCCGTTTGGAAATTAAAACAATCAGGACTATCACCAGAAATAAGATGGAAAATTGTACAACACGCAACTCAATACCAATGTGGTTCAAAAACATGTAACTCATGCTTATCAGAAAGATTACAAACATTCCAGGCTGACCCAAATAAATTACTGAAAAAACGCTTAGAGTTGGTCTCAAAATGTCAACATCAAAGTAAATTTGGATTACAAAGTTTTAATTACGCTGGCAGTTAATAAATATATTTACAAACTCAATTTACCTTATTTTACATCACACCTTTATCCACTTTCTTGATCAGCAAATAAAACAACACATCTCTACACTACTTACTTATCAAACTAAAAATATTCTTAAATTATACCCTGTAAAAATATTTACTGCTTTAATTTTAATTCATACCTTAATAGTTGTCATTTTTAAATGCATTCCTTTAGCATCTTTTTATCGTATTTCCAATGTGCAGACTATTTAATCTGATTTTAATGCATTTTTAATGCAAATGTTTTATATTTACCCATTATTTTCAAACAATAGAGCAAGCTATGTAAAAAACACTTTTTCTTTGGCAATAAAATTCATTTATCGATTAATATTACAACTGTAGTTTTTCTCTTGTTGTTGTTTTATGCTCTTTTGCTGGCATTCAAGCGCTTTGTTTAAACTGTATTTTTATTTACTTATTTTGTTTTTCAGATTTTTAACTACCCCTTGATAAGCCCAGGCAGGCAAAACAGTCTGTTGGGGAAAATAAAATTAATGTTAAATTAAAAAATTTTGTGGTCTGTAAGTTAATTACATATATATATATATATATATAACCGAATTGTCTCAAAATGCTGGTATAGTGCTCGATAACCAGGTTAGAGCAATTTATTTAAAATTAAAAACACTACAACAAAAAAATTGAAACCACGACAGCCTGTTTCATCTTGTAGAATCATCAGGTGGTTACTAGAAAATCAAAAATGCAGTTAGTTTTAGTAAAAATAAAATATAGTTAAATTAGTCTAGCAAACAATACAACTCCTGTGACATCATAGAAGAAAAAAATATAAGAAATGCAAGTATGGAGGCTTGCATTCGCTTAGAAATAAGGGAAGGCGAGTTTGGTGTGTTGAAATAGGTGTAAAAGAGAAAATTTTATAAAGCAATAAAAAGGGGGAACACTGCAGATTTATAAAGTAGAAAGGGAAGGTACAAGCGGATTAAGGCAAAAGAGAAGGGTGATTCAAGTGTACAAAATTAGGTAGGTCATTTATTTAATTTATAGTGAATTTGTTTTAGTGGCAGTATACATCGTTTCTTACTTTGTAATTAAAAATCTTATTCGAATAAAAATAATGAATAATGTGGCGCTCGGCAAGCAGGTCAGAGCGGTTTGGATTGAAACATTACAAAAAATTACAAAAATTACGAAAAATCAGTCAAAACCTCAACAGTTTGTTTCACTGCAAGGGTCGTCAGGTGGTGTAAAGAAAATACAGTAAAATAAAACACAATCACAAGGGGATAAGGTGAATTAATAAAGCACGTTATCTACTATCTCCAAGGTATGCCAAAATTTGACAACAGTTTATAAGGCGTGAAATGCGAGAAAATACTAAAATTGTCCCGTAACAAAGTAATGAGTAGTCAAAATGCGAAATGATGATCATAGTGAAATGTTTTGACGGTTGGGTGCAAAAATTGGGTAAGAGCGGGAGTTTAATATGAAATTAAGATTAAAATAAGAATTACAAAAAATACAGAAAATACAAAATTGCTGAGTTTCAAACTGCAGAAAACTAGGAAAAATTTCTTAATTTAAATTTATTTGTATGTCGGCATTTTCCATTTAGCTCAGTTTTTTTGTTTAGAGAAGTGTTTGGGTCCGCTCGGAGAATGGCGAGTTTCTCTGATAAGCAGAGGTTGCATTCTTTAGCTCCTGGGTGGTAAAAAGTGGTGCGGGTCGCGATATTCCATTCAATACAGGGGTTTTGTCCTGTATCTTTAAGTTGCCAGAAAGCTTTCGATAGTTCGGTTGCATTGCACTTCTGTCGAAACTTGAAACTTTGATTATGGTTGTAGAAACGAGTTTCGTACCATAATCAAAGCTTCAAGTTTCGACGGAAGTGCAATGCAACCGAACTATCGAAAGCTTTCTGGCAACTTAAAGATACAGGACAAAACCCCTGTATTGAATGGAATATCGCGACCCGCACCACTTCTTACCACCCAGGAGCTAAAGAATGCAACCTCTGCTTATCAGAGAAACTCGCCATTCTCCGAGCAGACCCAAACACTTCTCTAAACAAAAAAACTGAGCTAAATGGAAAATGCTGACATACAAACAAATTTAAATTAAGAAATTTTTCCTAGTTTTCTGCAGTTTGAAACTTTCAGCAATTTTGTATTTTCTGTATATTTTTTGTAATTCTTATTTTAATCTTAATTTCATATTAAACTCCCGCTCTTACCCAATTTTTGCACCCAACCGTCAAAACATTTCACTATGATTATCATTTCGCATTTTGACTACTCATTACTTTGTTACGGGACAATTTTAGTATTTTCTCGCATTTCACGCCTTATAAACTGTTGTCAAATTTTGGCATACCTTGGAGATAGTGGATAACGTGCTTTATTAATTCACCTTATCTCCTTGTGATTGTGTTTTATTTTACTGTATTTTCTTTACACCACCTGACGACCCTTGCGGTAAAACAAACTGTTGAGGTTTTGACTGATTTTTTGTAATTTTTGTAATTTTTTGTAATGTTTCAATCCAAACCGATCTGACCTGCTTGCCGAGCGCCACATTATTCATTATTTTTATTCGAATAAGATTTTTAATTACAAAGTAAGAAACGATGTATACTGCCACTAAAACAAATTCACTATAAATTAAATAAATGACCTACCTAATTTTGTACACTTGAATCACCCTTCTCTTTTGCCTTAATCCGCTTGTACCTTCCCTTTCTACTTTATAAATCTGCAGTGTTCCCCCTTTTTATTGCTTTATAAAATTTTCTCTTTTTACACCTATTTCAACACACCAAACTCGCCTTCCCTTATTTCTAAGCGAATGCAAGCCTCCATACTTGCATTTCTTATATTTTTTTCTTCTATGACGTCACAGGAGTTGTATTGTTTGCTAGACTAATTTAACTACGTTTTATTTTTACTAAAACTAACTGCATTTTTGATTTTCTAGTAACCACCTGATGATTCTACAAGATGAAACAGGCTGTCGTGGTTTCAATCTTTTTGTTGTAGTGTTTTTAATTTTAAATATATATATATATATATATAACCGAATTGTCTCAAAATGCTGGTATAGTGCTCGATAACCAGGTTAGAGCAATTTATTTAAATTAAAAACACTACAACAAAAAGATTGAAACCACGACAGCCTGTTTCATCTTGTAGAATCGTCAGGTGGTTACTAGAAAATCAAAAATGCAGTTAGTTTTAGTAAAAAAAACGTAGTTAAATTAGTCTAGCAAACAATACAACTCCTGTGACGTCATAGAAGAAAAAAATATAAGAAATGCAAGTATGGAGGCTTGCATTCACTTAGAAATAAGGGAAGGCGAGTTTGGTGTGTTGAAATAGGTGTAAAAGAGAAAATTTTATAAAGCAATAAAAAGGGGAACACTGCAGATTTATAAAGTAGAAAGGGAAGGTACAAGCGGATTAAGGCAAAAGAGAAGGGTGATTCAGGTGTACAAAATTAGGTAGGTCATTTATTTAATTTATAGTGAATTTGTTTTAGTGGCGGTATACATCGTTTCTTACTTTGTAATTAAAAATCTTATTCGAATAAAAATAATGAATAATGTGGCGCTCGGCAAGCAGGTCAGATCGGTTTGGATTGAAACATTACAAAAAATTACAAAAATTACAAAAAATCAGTCAAAACCTCAACAGTTTGTTTTACCGCAAGGGTCGTCAGGTGGTGTAAAGAAAATACAGTAAAATAAAACACAATCACAAGGGGATAAGGTGAATTAATAAAGTACGTTATCTACTATCTCCAAGGTATGCCAAAATTTGACAACAGTTTATAAGGAAGGCGTGAAATGCGAGAAAATACTAAAATTGTCCCATAACGAAGTAATGAGTAGTCAAAATGCGAAATGATGATCATAGTGAAATGTTTTGACGGTTGGGTGCAAAAAATGGGTAAGAGCAGGAGTTTAATATGAAATTAAGATTAAAATAAGAATTACAAAAAATACAGAAAATACAAAATTGCTGAAAGTTTCAAACTGCAGAAAACTAGGAAAAATTTCTTAATTTAAATTTATTTGTATGTCGGCATTTTCCATTTAGCTCAGTTTTTTTGTTTAGAGAAGTGTTTGGGTCTGCTCGGAGAATGGCGAGTTTCTCTGATAAGCAAAGGTTGCATTCTTTAGCTCCTGGGTGGTAAGGAGTGGTGCGGGTCGCGATATTCCATTCAATACAGGGGTTTTGTCCTGTATCTTTAAGTTGCCAGAAAGCTTTCGATAGTTCGGTTGCATTGCACTTCCGTCGAAACTTGAAGCTTTGATTATGGTTGTAGAAACGAGTTTTGAATTCCGTTTCACTACAACCATAGTAGTGCTTTTCCACGTTGCCAGATTTTAAGGTGGCTTTGTAAATAATAGAGCTTTCTCGACAATTGCCTTTCAAAGGGCAGCTGGTTTTGTTTTTGCAGTTGCAAGGTGGTGTGATGCAAGCAGATTCAGCCCTGTTCGATAACAGCTTTTTGTTGTGCCTGGATATTATCGCTGCCATATTGGGCATGCAGCTGTAGCTCACTTTTATGTTATTTTTGTTGCATACCCTGTGCAAACGGTGATGAGGAGGAAAGTGTTTAGCGAGCAGGCGCAGAAATTCTCTGCCAATGTTGTTTTTTACATTCTTGCTAAATGGTGGGTTAAACCACACGATGTTTTGTTTTCTGGCTTTCCTCGGTTTACGATTGTGGTCTTTTTCATACTCCAATTCATCAGGATGTCCGCTTCGTCTCATTGCCTCCACGTAATCTGGGATTGCTTTAGAAAATTCATCGCAATTGCAAGAAAGAAGGGACAGATGTTTGGCGAGCATAGATGGAAGTTGCTTCTTGATGGTTGGAGGATGATTAGACTGTTGGTGTATGTAGAGTGGCTGGTCATTAGGCTTGCGGTAAGGCCAGTATTTTCCCGACTTCAAATTAAACGTGACGTCGAGAAAGTCGGTCTGGACGAGGTTGGTGTCGGCTGAGATGTTTAAGCCGTACTGTTGGAAAACCTTTATGATTTTTTTCTTGATGCGTTCTGATTCCGGGCCAGAAGCATTTTCCAAGATAGCCAAACTGTCGTCTCTGTATAGGCCAACGTTGTTTTTGCCGACAAGCGGGGTTATTAAATTAAGCATATATAGACCAACCAACTCACATACTTCGGCTCCGTCGTACGAGCCCATCGTAACATCAAAAAGTGAGCCATCGTTCTTGATCCAGGCACTGTCTCTGCTGAAAAGGAGAGATTTTCTGCAGTGGTGGATGATATTGATGGAATCTTTGCTGATTGTAACAAATTGCTTGGCAAACGTGAGGGCGTTGTCAAGCAGTTTTTCCGAAATAGACGGATAAAAATCAACAACATCAAAAATTAAAAATTTGCATCTTTTTTTGTTGGGGAAGTCTTTAAACCACGCAATCACTGCAGGGGTGTTTTGCCACTGTTGAAGGTTCATACTTGCATTTCTTATATTTTTCTTCTATGACGTCACAGGAGTTGTATTGTTTGCTAGACTAATTTAACTACGTTTTTTTTACTAAAACTAACTGCATTTTTGATTTTCTAGTAACCACCTGACGATTCTACAAGATGAAACAGGCTGTCGTGGTTTCAATCTTTTTGTTGTAGTGTTTTTAATTTTAAATATATATATATATATATAATTAGATAATTAGATAATTATGTAATTAACTTACCCTGACGAGACCTGAAAGGTCAAAACAGTACTGTCTGCAGTTAATTATGTTCTCTGCTTTTGCAGGTTGAGCTCTTTGGCTGGGAAGACAGTGATGCTGCTGCACAATGCAAGGCTCATCATTTTCTATGATTTGAGCTCTCTTGACATCACTGGGCTTTGACTCTACTGTGGCTTAAAAACCACAAGTAGAAGATTAGCCACAAGGTTCAAATTGGTGAGCCTTGTTCTTTCCCAGCATAACTTCACTGCACTGACAAGACCCGAAAGGTCAAAACAGTACTGTCTGCAGTTATATATATATATAACAGGAAGTAGGAGTGAATGGATCTTCCCCACAGAGTGCTCAATGAAAAAAAGGAGTGAATTGATCTTCCCAACAGAGTGCTCAATGAAAAAAATCAGAGCAATTTAATACAAAATTTATTCAATCACTGTTTAAAAACCACAACAGTCTGTTTCATCCTTAGAATCATCAGGTGGTTACTTATTCAAATAGAATCCAATTACCCAATGTTCTATTTTTAACAATACCCCAATGTTCTACCTAATGTTCTATTTGAATAAGTAACCACCTGATGATTGTAAGGATGAAACAGACTGTTGTGGTTTTTAAACAGTGATTGAATAAATTTTGTATATATATATATATATATATTAATGAAAGCACTAAAACAGATTAAAAATTAACAATTAAAATCCACGACAGCCTGTTTCATCCTAAGAATCGTCAGGTGGAAACTAGAAAATTAAAATGCAGTTAATTTTAGTAAAAATAATATGTAGTAAAATTAGTTAAGCAAATAATACAATTCCTGTGACGTCATAGAAGAAAAAATATAAGAAATGCAAGTATGGAGGTTTGCATTCAAATAAAAATGAGGGAAGGCGAGTTTGGTGTGTTGAAAAAGGTATAAAAGTAAAAAAAATCTATAAATCAATAAAACTAAAAGGGGGAGTACTGTAAGCTTTATGAGGTAGGAAGGAAAAGTGAGTGAAGGGTAGTGCGAACGATAGTGAGAGGTACAAGCGGATTACGTAAGACGGACAAGAGAGTACACAAAAGAGAGGGGTGATTAAAGTGCACAAAATCAGGTGGGTCATATATTTAATATAAAGTGGATTTATTTTAGTGGCGGCATATATCTTGTTAGTTTGTAATTAAAAATCTTATACAAAAAGAAAAGTAAATGAAAAAAGTAAATGAAAATTGAATAAGATCTTCAACTGCCCTCTGACGAGCTTGGACAGGCAAAACAGTCTGCGGTGGTAAATAAAATAATATGAAGGTATGGTCTAAAATCGATGAAACTGTTATGACCCGGTGTTACAGAGCGCTTCTCTCTGAAGAGCACCGTCCAAAAAAGAACTATGTACGTATTTGAAAGTGATTAAAAATTAAAAAAAATTAAAAAAATTGAAAATTTGGAATCCACCGTAGTTTGCTACGCCAAAGAGGGCTCATCAGATGGAATATGTAAAAATGAAGAAACATAGAATGTAAAAATATCTAAAAGGCGGAAATATTTTTATATTGACTGTCACTCAATTTTATCCACTAAAACAAATAATTTTCTAAGAAAACATTAACAGTTACACATGCAAGACGGCTACGTATGCGCTGGGCATAAACAACTTGGTCTGATTTATAACAATAAGGAAACACATAACACTGCATAAAAACGTCATGCGATAGAAATCGTAAAGAAACAAACGTGTGGGAGTAAGGTTTGGTCAGGCGACACAGAAAAGAAGCGGGAAAAGTAAGTCAAAAGATTCAAGTAAAATTGCGTAATTTAAATTTGTTCATATGACGACATTTTCCGTTGAGTTCCGTTCTTTTGTTGAGGGTTGAGCTTGTATCTGCCTGTAAGATTGTAAGTTTTTCTTTGAGACATAGATTGCAAGACTTTGCCCCCGGATGATATGGGGCTGTATGGGCCACGATACTCCATTTTATGCGCGGGTTTTTTCCTGCGTCCTTGGCCTGCCAAAAAGCTTTGGAGAGTTCGGTAGCGTTACTCTTTCTCCGGAATTTGAAGCTTTGGTTATGGTTATTGAAACGGGTTTTGAATTCCGTTTCACAACAACCATAATAATTGTTGGCAGCGTTGCCTGATAGTAAGCATGCTTTATAAACAATAGAGCTTTCGCGACATTTTCCCTCCAACGGACAATTGATTTTGTTTCTGCAATTGCACGGTGGTGTGGTGCTATTAGCAGTAGTATTGTTGGACAGCACGATTTTATTATGTCTGGATACAATAGCCGCCATGTTTGGCATACAGCTATAACTCACTTTGATGTTGAATCTGTTGCAGATTTTGTGCAGTCGGTGATGGGGAGGGAAGTGTTTGGCGAGCAGTCGCAAGAATTCCTTGCCGATATTAGTTTTGACATGCTCGCTAAACGGTGGGTTAAACCATGTGATGTTACGTTTCCTCTTCTTCTTTTTTTTGGAGACAAGGTTGTCTGTATACTCCAGCTTACTGGTATGTCCGCTTCGATGCATAGCCTCTTCGTACTCCGGGACTGCATTGGAAAATTCCTTGCTGTCGCATGAGAGTTGCGATAGGCGAGTAGCAAGCATTAGTGGCAGTTGTTTCTTAATGACTGGCGGATGATTGGATAAGCGGTGTATATACAGAGGTTGGTCGTTGGGTTTACGGAAGGGCCAATATCTTCCCGACCTCAGGTCTAAGG
>CAVMFT010000036.1:0-21085 GCA_963680785.1 Diplosoma virens | reverse complement strand
GTAATGAAAATAGCAGGATAGAATAACAGTTTACATGTTTAAAATGTTTTGTTCTGCTTACTATATTGTTCAATAAACCTAGTTTTTTAAACAAGCATTTTTTGAACTTCAAGTAATGATGCTTTGGCAAGGTCACACTTGAATGAAACACTTCGGAGGTGAAGCTATTGTCACGTAAAATAAAATTGGTTTGAAAGACAGCAATACAGTTATGGTGAAGCACCATTTCTTTGCTATTTGAAAACTTTATTTCGGTCTGTTTTACCACAAGTTTTGTACAATTAAATTTTATAATAACTTATTTTTTATACTCAAATGAAATTACTGATATTAAATCTACCAAAAGAAAACCGTCAAAAATTCACACGTTTCACCGCTAAAAATAATCACAGTTTCCAAAAATAAAAAACAAGAATCGTTTTAAATTAAAAATTAAACAAAAGCTAAAAACAGACACGTGAACGTCAAAACAATAAGCAAAATAGTTTTGAAATTATGGGTTGATGATGATGACATGGAGCAAGAAACAAGAAAATAAAAAAGATAGTGTTGAAACGAGAATAACAGAAAGAAGAATTGTGATTATGACGCAAAATTCAACAGTTGACTTGAGAAATAGATTTATTGCTGTTATGATACAAAAAACTTGGTAAAATAGACAACACTGTGGTTTAAATAAAACTTTTCATGACGATCTGTGTATTTTTTAAGGTTTGTGCATGAACTTTTGCTTACAAAAGCAATAAAAACACTATTATAAAAATTTTTCAAACCATAACTTTTATCTAACATTTTACCGTCAAACGAACTTATAAAAGAAAATTTTTAACAAATTATGATAATTTTTTCATAAAGACAACAACACGTAAAATCGAGAGAATTTTTTAAAATAAAAATCTAACAGACCAGTTGAAAACATAGAAATTGATATGCTCTACAATTTACATGCATAATAGATTAAGAAAGTTTAGGTTTATAAATCAAAATACGCAAGTTGTGACTTCAAATTGAAAAATAAAAAAGATTTTTAGGTTAAAAAAAAAAAATTCTAGGTAAAATTCCTAATGAAACGTGAACAAAGTAAAATGTAGGTTTGTTTCGAAAAGTTTGCTTGTAAAAAGGTAAATGTTTCTGATTTTTTGAGGCACAAACGGTTTCAACTAGTTAAAATTTGTAAGGTTGACTGATTTTTATCATAAAATTAATTTAAAGCATCACATTTAAGAATAAACAGTTGCTAAAAACAGATATTGATTTGCAAATCGAACAACTTTTAACGCCAAATTTGCTATTTTTCAATCAAGACGGTTTCAACTTGAGAAAATCTTGTGAAATGTTGTCATGCTAAACACCTTTTAATACAAAGTAGATTGAAAAAACTTAGGTTACAAGATGAAAAAACTTTTAAGTCAAAAATTGGTATCTTTTCATGAGTCTATTAAACTTGATTAGTCGACTCTTTGTTAGTTTACTTTGAAATGTTTGTATTGTTGCTTAGTATTTAAAACAAACAAATTGATATTTAGTTAAAACCTTTCATGCGACTTTTTTCACTTTGGAAAGAAAAAAAAAAACTAAGTAAAATGAGAACCGTGCAAAAGTTGAAATATTTGCCTCTGTACAACAATTATAACAAAGAGTTTGACAAAATTACAACATTTGCGCAATTAAGAAAGCAATATTGTGACAAAAATTTTGAGATTGAATTGTTGCTATGCGTTAAAAATAGCAAAAATCTAACACAAAGTAGAATTTTTTAGGGTTTGGTTCTAAAAACTAACAAACTCCTGCAACGAAGAAACGTACACTTTTCAGGAAAAAATTTTTTTTTAGATTTTTTAAGCAAGCTAGTGTTTTTATAACTTTAAACTGTAAGACACTTGGAAAAAAGGTCGGCCTTTCAAAAAGTTAAATATTTTTACGTAGAAGGAATTTACTGTTTCCATACTAAAACCTTTACAATGTGAGGCTCTTGAGAGAATTTTTAAATAGTGATAATTTTAAGAACCTGAACACAAAACCTCCGTCTGAAAAATGTATAAAATTATATTCGTGGATCAATTTTTAATATCAATTAATGAAGTTTTTGGTTAATACGTTTATTTGGAAAAAGAAAAACTAAAGTATTTTTGGTTAAACTAGTGCAATAATTTAAAACTTGACCACAAAACGTTGTTGCGGAAAATGAAATTTAAAAGTTTAATTTTTAATATCCGTATACGTTTTCTTTGACATCGTTGATGTCCACACGTTTTTCTTAGAGGTTAGCAACGTTCAAGATAAAAGAGTGAATTTGTTGGTTTCTTTATTTGTGTTTGTTACCCCAAGCAAAACCGTATCCTGAAAGCAAATTTTTAGGTATTTTTTTGAAAATCCTGCTTTTTGAAGAGTTTATTTTTAGGTTTCGAACTAGTTAATAAATTTATTAAATATAATTTCAGTTTGGTTTGTTTTCATTTAGACATAAAAACTATCTGTGATAGGACTTGATAGAATAAATCTTAATATATTTTCAAAAAACAACTGACTTTTCTTGGAATCGATCTTACTTACGTTGGCCTTATTTGATTTCAAATTTTATGTTAATTTTAGAAAATTTAGTTGGTAAAATGTATTAAAATGTTCAGTTTTATGATGAATTTTCTTATTAAAAGTGAAAAAATGCAAAACTTTTTAATGTAAACGGTAGTACTTGGATGGGGATCAAACTAAGTCGGTGTTTTGAAATCAAATTTTTTGGGTCAAGCTTGTAATAAAATTTCTTTTTACATACGGTTGTTAAAAAACTATAAAAATCAAGGTGTATCATAGAAATTTTCACTTACTCTATTTTTACTCTGGAAATTAAGGTAACCAGATTTTCAAACTCCGATCATGAATATGTCAGGAAAAGCAATACGCTATGAACAGGATACGGCCAGCTTCTGTGTAAGAGAGAGAATTTGACGCAATTATCAAAAGCATATGGTCACGCTTGCAGAGATTACGGGTAGCTTTTTTATTAAAAGTTTATAAAAATGACCAAAAGATTAAACACATTTAAAACTGAATTCATTTTTGAAACAATTAAAATGTAACACTAGAAATTAAATTCATACAACATAAAAATAGTAACTATGTTTCAATTCGGTTTACTAAAGAAGAAAGACGAATTTTTTATTATGAAACATCTGTTTATTGAACACGAATAACCTATCAATAAAAATTCAAACTTTTAAGAATTACTTTGACTGCGAAGATCAAGGTTGCCAAGAAAAAAAAATTCAACAAGGGTGTAACAAAAAATCAAGCTTGTCTAGAAAAAATTGAAGATAAGTATAATAAAAATCAAGGTTCTCAAGAAAAAATTGAGGTTAAGTATAACAAAAATCGAGGTTACCAAGAAAAAAAATTAAGCATAGATATAACAAAATCGAGTTTGTCTAGAAGAAATTGAGGTTAGGTATGACAAAAATCAAGATTACCAAGAAAAATTAAACAAAGTTATGACAAAAATCGAGGTTGTTAAGAAAAAATTGAAGATAGTTACGACAAAAATCAAGGTTATTTAGAAAGAAATTTGAGTTCAGGTATGACAAAAAATTAAAATTGTTAAGAAAATTAAAGATAGGTGTGACAAAAATCGAGGTTGTTAAGAAAAAATTGAAGATAGTTATGACAAAAATCAAGGTTATTTAGAAAGAAATTGAGTTTAGGTATGACAAAAAATTAAAATTGTTAAGAAAAATTAAAGATAGGTGTGACAAAAATCGAGGTTGACAAGAAAAAATTAAACAAAGTTATGAGAAAAATCAAGGTTACCAAGTAAAAATTAAACGTAGCTATAGCAAAATTGAGATTGCCGAGGAAAAAAATTGAAGATAGTTATAAAAAAATTAAGTTTTTCAAGAAAAGTTAAACAAAAGTATAACAAAAAACTAAGTTTGTTTAGAAAAAATTGAAGGTGGGTGCAACAAAATCAAGATTGTTAAGAAAAAATTAAACAAAGGCATAACAAAAATTAAGGTTGTCAAGAAAAAATTAAACAACGGTATGACAAAAATCAAGGTTGCCAAGAAAAAATTAAGCAAAGGTATAAGGAAAATTGAGGATGCCAAGAAAAAATTGTAATTAGGTATAACAAAAATTAAGGTTGGTTAAGAAAAATTAGGCAAAGGTTTGACAAAAGACAAAATTGTTTAAAGAAAAAAGTTTTAAAATTTGAACAAAGGTATAACAAAAATCGAATTTGTGTAGAAAAAGAATTGAAGATAGGTGTAACAAAAATCAAGGTTGTCTAAGAAAATTTTTTTTTTTGAAAAATTGAATAAAAGTACAAAATCAAGCTTGCTTAGAAAAAATTAAAGACAGTTATAAAAAATCAAGATTGATTAGAAAAGATTAAACAAAGGTATGACAAAAATTGAGGTTGTTAAGAAAAAATTAAAGATAGTTATGACAAATGACAAAGTTTTCAAGAAAAAATTAAACAAAGGTACGACAAAAATCGAGGTTGTTAAGAAAAATTGAAGATAGTTATGACAAAAATCAAGGTTATTTAGAATGAAATTGAGTTTAGGTATGACAAAAATTAAGATTGTTAAGAAAAATTAAAGATAGGTGTGACAAAAATCGAGGTTTCCAAGAAAAAATTAAACAAAGTTGTGAGAAAAATCAAGGTTACCAAGTAAAAATTAAACGTAGATATATCCAAATCAAGACTGCCGAGGAAAAAAATTGAAAATAGTTATAACAAAAACCAAGGTTGTTTAGAAAAAAATTGAAAATGGGTGCAACAAAAATCAAGTTTGTCTAGAAGAAATTGAGGTTAGATATGACAAAAATCAGGGTTACCAACAAAAATTAAAGATAGGTGTGACAAAAATCAAGGTTGCCTTGGAAAAATTAAGCAGAGGATTGACAAAAAACAAGGTTGTTTAGAAAAAATTGAGCAAAGGTATAACAAAACTTAAGTTTGTCAAAAAGAAATTGAGGTTAGGTATGACAAAAAATCAAGGTTGGTTAGAAAAAATTAAACAATGTTATGACAAAAATCGAGGTTGTTAAGAAAAAATTGAAGATAGTTATGACAAAAATCAAGGTTGACAAGAAAAATTAAGGTTAGGTATAACAAAAATCGAATTTGTGTAGAAAAAGAATTGAAGATAAGTGTAACAAAAATCAAGGTTGTCTAAGAAAAATTTTTTGAAAAATTAAATAAAAGTACAAAATCAAGGTTGTCTAAAGAAAAACTTTTAAAATTTCAACAAAGATATAATAAAAATCATGGTTGACAAAGAAAAATTTTGAAAAATTCAACAAGATGTAACAAAAATCAAGCTTGTATAGGAGAAAATTGAAGATAGGAACGGACAAAAATCAAGATAAACTTTTAAAAATTCAACAAAAGTATAATAAAAATCGTGGTTGACAAAGAAAAGTTTGGAAAAATTCAACAAGGGTATAGCAAAAATCAAACTTGCTTAGAAAAAATTAAAATGGGTATCTAAAAATCACGGTTGACTAAGAAAATGTTTGAAGAATTAAACAAATGTGTAACAAAAATCAAGGTTGTCTAAAGAAAAACTTTTTGAGAAAGTGAACATAAGTATAGCAAAAATCAAGCTTGCTTAGAAAAAAAAAATTAAAGATAGATATCTAAAAACCAATATTGTCTAAAGAAAAACTTTTAAAAATTCAAAAAGGCATAATAAAATTATGGTTGACAAAGAAAAATTCTGAAAATTCATCAAGGATGTAACAAAAATCAAACTTGTTTAGAAAAAATTGAAAATTGGTGTAACAAAACCAAGGTTGTTTAGAAAAAAATTAAAGATAGTTATAAAAAATTAAGATTGATTAGAAAAAATTAAACAAAGTTATAACAAAAATCAAGGTTTTTTAGAGAAAAAGTTTTAAAATTGAGTAAAAGTATCTAAAAATCAAACATTTTTAGGGAAAAATTGAGAAATTGAACATAAATATAACAAAATCAAGACAAAGTTTGCAATGTTCTTCTGATACCCTAGGGAAATCCCCATGGAAAAACCGAGTATTGACCTGACTTACCCTTTGCAGGAAATGGAGTGTTTAAAAACAGGAAATTGGTTAAAGAAATTTTCTATTGTATACTTAAAAAACAGGAAACTGGTTAAAGAAATTTTCTATTGTGCGCTTCAAAAGGTTTGACAGCTTTTTCTACAGAGTGCTTAAAAAACAGGAAACCAATTGAGAGACTTTTCTATTGTACACTTAAAAACGGGAAATTGGTTAAAGAAATTTTTTATTGTGCGCTTAAAAACAGGAAAAACTTTGCTTTATTGCTTTAAAATCTTGCAGAATGTCTTGAAATAACCACATGTTTTGAAGTATTGAACCAGAAACGAACTCAGGACTACTGCTGTTCTTAGGGTTTGGTTTAATATTATCTTGAGTAGGAATCAAACTTAGGACCACCGTCTCTCTTAGGTTTAGAGATTGAATTATCTTGAGTAGGAGTCAAACTTAGGACCACCGTCTCTCTTAGGCTTAGAGATTGTATTGTCTTGGTAGGAATCCAACTCAGGACCACTGTTTCTCTTAGCATTAAGATTTCTTTTATCTTGGTTGGGGATCAAACCCAGGACTACTGACTTTCTTAAGGTTAGAGTTTATACTGTCTTGGGTGGGAATCTAACTCAAGACTTCTGCCTTTCTTAGAGTTAGGGTTTATACTGTCTTGGTTGAGGATCAAACTTAGGACCTTTGTTAGAATTAGGATTTCTACTGTCTTGGTTGGGAGTCAAACTCAGGACTTCTGTCTTTCTTAGGGTTTGGTTTTATATTATCTAGGGAAGGAATCCAACTCAGGACCTTTCTTAAGATTAGGATTTACAGCTTCGCTGTTTTGGTTGGGAGTCGAACTCAAAACTACTGGTTTTCTTAGGGTTAGGATTTATATTATCTAGGGAAGGAATCCAACTCAGGACTACTGTATGTCTTAGGTTTAGGTTTTATATTGTCTTGGCTAAGAATTGAACTCAGGATCATCGTCTTTCTTAGGAATAAGAATAAGAATAGAAATAGGATTAGGAATAGGATTAGGTTTAGGAATAAGAATAGGATTAGAAAAGGATTAGAAATAGGAGTAGGATTAGGAATAGGATTAGGATTAAGAATAGGATGGAATTAGGAGTAGGAGTAGGATTAGTATTAGGAATAGGAGTAGGATTAGGATTAGGAGTAGGATTAGGAATAGGAGTAGGATTAGGAATAGGAGTAGGATTAGGAATAGGAGTAGGATTAGGAATAGGAGTAGGATTAGAAATAGGAGTAGGATTAGGAATAGGATTAGGAATAGGAGTAGGATTAGGAATAGGAGTAGGATTAGGAATAGGAGTAGAATTAGGAATAGGAGTAGGATTAGGAATAGGAGTAGGATTAGGAATAGAAGTAGGATTAAGAATAGGAGTAGGATTAGAAATAGGAGTAGGATTAGGAATAGGATTAGGATTAGGAGTAGGATTAGGAATAGGAGTAGGATTAGGAATAGGAGTAGAATTAGGAATAGAAGTAGGATTAGGAATAGGAGTAGGAATAGGAGTAGGATTAGGAATAGGAGTAGGAATAGGAGTAGAATTAGGATTAGGATTAGAATTCGGATTCGGATTCGGATCCGCTCTCTAGCGCCACCGCTCCTGCGATGACGTCATATGCTCCACCGCTCCACCTGCTCTCTAGCGCCACTAGCGAAAAATGACGCCAAACCAGCCTTTACCTACTACTCAAGTAGGTTTTGAACCGCGACAGTGTCGATCACGTTTGCCATCAATCACGGCGCTCTTATCGTTCAACGATGCTGTTTGAAATATTTTACTTCAAATTCGTATTTCAGTCTTGTAAAATCTTGAGAACTTAACAGTTTGAAGGCAACAAAAATTGTTTGTGTGTCAAACTAAAAAGTGATTTTAACGTCAAAATGTCTTTAATTTTGTTACATAATTCGGTCTAAAAAAATATTTTTAGTAAAAGCCATTTTACTCGTACCTCAAATACGTTCAGAATTAATTGATAAACATTTTGCAATGTTTTTATAAGAGAATGTATTCAAATATAATTTATTCATTAACTTTTATATCAAAACTTAAAAAACTCGTTTGGTAAAATTTATTTATTGCTTTTATTTTAATGAAATAATGTTAGTATTTTTTAAAAGCAAACAATATAAAATCAATTTAGTAACTTATTTTTTGCAAATAGAATCAATTAATTTTGTAAAATTTGTGCTTGCGTCGCCCACATTTGGTCTAAAATCTATTACAAATATTCGGAATGCTTAAACAGAACTTGATACAGATTGTTTCTTTTGTTGTTTTATTTTATTTAACAAAAAAAATTTACGTGACGTTGCCAACACCGAGAACATAACAAGAATGACTGTGTGTTGTTTCCTACAATTACGCAATAAATATAATCACCCAGGACACGGTTACAAATGAATCAAACGCAGAACACCATGCCACGGAACATTACTTACTAAACAATGGTTGTTCGATTTCCTATTGTAACATCCTTTTTCCTTTTAGCTATTTCAAGAATGTTACCATACACACTTAAAATAAGTACGTTTTACATTAAAAAATTTACTACTTTGAGATTGCATGGGTGGATTAGGCACAGAAGTAGCTTCATTATTAACATTAAAATCTTGGCAATTGCTACAATGAACAAAATTGAAGTTATCACACCCAAGCCAAACAATAGGAGATTCGGACGTAATTCTTAAGAATAAATAATGTACCATCAACAAGTAAGTATTTTAAAACCATCAATTCTACGACTTAGGAACAAGGAGCAAATGGCAAAACTACTTTACCAGACTTTCACAAATGCTTAGAATTCAGCGGTTACATACGTACAAATTCATTAACACATAAATCACGCAACAAATGAGAACTTTTATCATAATTGTATTTTGCTTTTTTACGTTTGTTATTCAGAAATTTGGTTAGATTTTCTCCTTTTTCAACTGTAGAAGTAAGTAAATTAGACGTAGTGGGCAAGACAGTTTTGTTGCGTCTCGAGAACAATCTTTGCACAAGTCTAATGTTCATACATTCAGTTGGAGTGTTACGCCAATCAAGTATAGAAATGCCCACATTTTTAAAAAACATTACCAAAAATTTAGTTTCAGTTTTAGAAAAATTTACGTAGTGGTTTTTTCTATCGCATATAGGGCAAATTTTGCTATATGCAGGACATTTCTGCTTAGCATGTTTTAAACCACAGAACTCACAGTTTCTTTGATTATGCTTCCGTTCTTTTTTTTTTAAGAAATTTTGAAGCGAGCTAACGCTTGAAGTTGAAGCATCATTGATTCTCAGCAGGAGTTTTTCGGTTAACTCACTGCGTACGACATACTGATAAAGCTTTGTCGAGAGTTAAATCTTTTTGATTCAGCAAAACAACTTTTAATGGCTACAAGGATACATACAGGGACATGCTGTCAGTGCAGACAAGTGAGGCAGTCTACGACTATGCCGGTATTTAAATAAAAGAACTGACCAGTGAAAATCAAACAAGGCATAAATAAAGTATTAAAGTCGTCATAGTCTTTGAAAAATAGATACAACTTGCTATTAATTAAAACAAAATTGGTAAAAATTATACCATACTTGTAATAGCTTAATTGATTTTGCTCTTTAGCCCGAATTTTTACCGTTTAATCGCTGTATTTGCAACGCTTTAATCATTTTGTCAAGCGTTCTTGTCAACAAAATCGCTAATAGGCGCTAGTGAAGTAGCATCAACGTTGCTTCCCTTCAGATAAAAAAAACAAAAAAACAAAAGTGAAGCAATATAGCGCTTTTTTCTCTTTTGTTAAAAATATCTGTTAAAATAAGAGAGATTTGAGGCATGCCGCAATTGTGACGTCGTATACTAAAAAACCTTTTTCTTACATCTGACATTTGCTAAAACAAGATAAATTGTTTTTTTCTCAGTAAGTCGGAATACACGCATTGTGTAACTGCAAAGCCATAAACCTATTTTAAGTTTTAGTAATGGAAGATGATTCAGAATTTAAGCTATGAAATTTTTCAACATTAAGCTTTGGATCTAATTTTGGTATATTTATAATTCAGTGTTGAACCTCGATTTTTGGTAGCCTTTTTCACTTTTAACATACATTTCTAAATAACACTAATTAATAAACTATCCCTCATTTTAACTTCTAAAAGTTGATTGCAAATTTTTTTACTTCCATTTTGAAGACAATTGAAACTAATAAAGCAATCGCTTTTGTAAACGACAACAGCTTTTTCAACTTTTATTTTGAAAATATAGAAATTTCGGCTGTATCTTTTGACGACTGTGGGGACTAAGTTTCAAATTATTTTAAATCAGTGATTTTTAATAAGAGACACACCTCTTTTGAAGGGAGTTAAAAAAAGGAGTTCAGTTTTAATTACTTATTTTCAACCATGTATATATTTTACAAGTTCAAAAACATTATTTGTCTGCAACTAAGTGTGCATGAGAATTAAAGTCTCGTAGTTCCATTTTGAAAAAATACTTTTTAGTCCGCCAGGATTTTGTTTCTTTTCTACTACAACGTTGTTTTTTACTTCACCAAAAGAAATTTTTTAGGAAACGCTGAAAAATTTTTGAATCGTTAGGAGGTCATAAGTCAACGAACAATAAAAAGATTTTGGCGACCTCTTAAACATATCTTTAGGAGGTTATAGTTGTGCCGAAAATATAGGTTATCTTCTAAAAATTTAAGGATTTAAACCCCCTTTTGCCTTCGGATCTAATCATGAAAGCTTTAGCAAGCATGTAAAATTGAAGTATTCAAAATCAAAATCAAAATCCTAAAGACTTTTAAAATCAAAATCCTAAAGACTTTTAAAATCTAAAGAACTGATTTATCTTTAAATAAACAGATTTCGTAATTGGAATGTTAAAAACACTGAAAAACTTTGCAAGTTTTTTTTAAACATAACATTTTTTCGTCGACAGCGTGGTCGAGTGGTTAGACCACCGTCTTGTGATCAACATGGCCTCGGTTCAAAACCTAGTCGTGCCATTCCGTTGTTTCCTTAGGAAAAACACTTTGCGGCACTTTCCCTGCTTGGTGGTCTTGGCAAGCAATAAAATTAGGAATAATATTATTTTTAAAAATAAGTGTCTCACCAACCACGGCACGTCACTGGTTGCATAAGATACGGATACTATGGTCAGTTAAAATATGTTTTGCTAAAACGAGAGAGGTTCGTTCTCTGAGCGGAGCTGTGCTATGCCGGAGTCTCGTTGTTGTGTTATGGAAACATGAAGATAGTTAATGGATGGCATTTTAAATAATATTGCATCTACAAACGGCGATTCTTTAGTCTAAGTTGCTTCTTTGTTCTCGGACGTTGATACTTTAGTCTGCTTTTAGCATCCGTTTCTGATAAAGATAAATCTTCTGATATCTTCAGAAGTGATTCTTTTTCTCTTGACAACTTTTGAAGTTTTTTAATTTTTGGTATTAGTCAGTAGTGCAGTGAATCTCAAACTGCCTATCCTGCGAAACTTTTTAAAAGAAAAAAAAATATATTTCGTTGAAGCAGGGACCGCAAAGCTTAAAAATTTCAATGTATTTGCCATTTTAAAAAGTTTTGGTGATAACCTTTCAGACTCATTTCGTACATAATATGCAAAACTTTGATACTTTGCAAGTAAACTAACCGTTAAAAGTCTTGTGAAGATCAATATTAAAAATTTTTTTTTATATTGTATCAATAAAAAAAATATACAGAGTGTCTATAAAGTCCTGCACACATTTAAAATCTTAATATCTCAAAAACAGCATAAGGTACAAACTTTAAATTTTCGACCATAAAGTTTTTTTGTTATTTTTTACAGATTATTATATTGTTAAAATAAGCAAGAATAAATTATTTTTAATAAAGGCGTAAGTTTGCAACAAAGTATGAAACTTGTTGACCATTCACCAAAAAGCAAAATATGTTCTTTGGTATCATAAATTGAAATCACCAACTGCAGTACAACGTAAATTTAGAAATGAATTTAGACAAGACCCTCCTCAAACTAACAGCATTAAGAGATGGTTTAAAAATTTTATGGAAACCGGCAGCATTTTGGATCACAAAAGATCGAGTAGGCCAAGCATTGATGAAGAGACTATTGATGCTGTGCGTGTAGCATTTCATCGCAGCCCAAGGAAATCAATTCGTGTTGCATCAAATGAACTTGCTATTCCTCGAACCACAGTTCACAATGTTTTACATAAACAACTTCGGCTCCATATTTACAAGTTACAAATTGTTCAAGCTCTTAAACCCCGATGATCACCCTCGCTAAGCAGTTTTTGCTGAAGAAATTCTTTAGCGCATTGATGATGACAATGACTACCTTAACAATGTGGTTTTTTCCAACGAAACAATTTTTAGTGTATCCGGAAAAGTCAATAAGCATAACTTTTGACTATGGGGATCAGAATATTCTTGCGTGGTAGAAGAAAAAGAAAGAGACAGTCCAAAAATCAATTTTAAATGGTCAACTTGTTTCATACTTTGTTGCAAACTTACACCTTCATTGAAAATGACTTATTCTTGTTTATTTTAACAATAAAATAACCTGTAAAAAATAACAAAAAAACTTTATGGTGGTATAATTCACTGTCAAAAATTTAAAGTTTCTACTTTATGCGGTTTTTGAGATATTAAAATTTTAAATGTGTGTAGGACTTTTTGGACACTCTGTATATAAAAACTTTACTTATAGAAAGTTAAATTGAAATTTGAGGCTTTTACATAATACGCTATTACGCACCTTAACCCTATTAGGACTGGGGGGAGCTGAAACTGCCCGCGGTGCTAAAATGCTGTGTGCTGCTCAAAAACTACTTGCACGAATTTTTTCAAATTTTATGACTTTTCCTGATTTTTATTCATCTAAAAGTTGCTGCAGTTTTTGAAAAAATCGATTAAGTAATTTTGGAGTTATTAATAGCTTGTTGACACCTAGTCACAAGTTTTTTGACTATTTTATAAAACGTGAGAAAAAAGCAGCCAAAAGCGAGAAAAAGGCAGCTTGTATTCTGTTTACCAAAACAATTGAGACTGAACCGTTCATTAACTATATTTACTCAAGCACTTTACAAGGCAATAAAACGCTTTCAATCTCACTTTCCAAGGGAAGTTGCTTATGTAGAAAAAGAAGTTATTGTAGATTTAGATTTCTTTTCGTATAAAATTTTCTAACAAATTCGGATAAAATCTCGACCACTTGATTTGGCTTTATTATAAAAGTTGATCCTACAATCGATCATACACTTCAATACCTTTGGTATAACGGCTATTGGAACGGAATATTATTACCATCGGAACTATTCAAGCTAAGCGCAAAGAAATGTCAAACAAAATAAAGCAAGTGTATAATAGAGATATTAGTTTCGAAAAAGTTTTTTGGAACGAGCCTGAAAAAAGTATCAATTTCAATTCTTTTATTGTAAACTCTAAAACCACAGGAATGCGAAATATTGCAATCTTATCAACAATGTACCCAATTTTTTAACTTTAAAAAAATTTTAAAAAAATCAGCTATATACAAGTTATGTGATTATACGAAAGGAGGTACAGACATTGTAGACCAAAAAATTACTTTCTATTCGAGTAAAACCAAGTCTCGAAAATGGACCACAATTGCATTTTTGTATTTGGTTGATATTTGTCGCATAAATGCAGCAAGTGTATTAGCAATAAATAAACACTCGGAGCCGCGCAACAAAATTTGTTTGAAGTTGGCTTTTGTCTTGTTTTGAAATTAGTAAAACCTTTCATCCAAGGCAAAGGTGTAACCCAGCACTTCTCAACCTTTTTTAGATTGCGGCACATTTTTGAAATTTTTCAAAAATACCGGCACCTTTAGACTATATTTATTAAATGTTGTTTCCAAAAGCAGATGATCACTAAAAAAAAAAGTTTTCACCCATAATTGGGCTCAGATCTCAAGCTTTTGTCCCTAAAATCAGTTATATTCTAAAAATACCGTTGCTCTGGTCGCGGCATAAGATTGGTATCTTTTGAAATTCACGGCGCACTTTAGCTAGGATCCTTGATTTCCGCCCCCTAAATTATGTGATTTCAAAAAAAAAGCTCTTCACCTGCATTCACGGTCTCTCTAGTGAATTTCCTTTCTTAAATCAGTTCTTTCTAAATAAAAACGGTCTTCTTTCCTAGTATTACATATTTCACGTGTAAAAAGCGCAATATTCGACGTCCCTAGCTAATTTTTTTCCGAAATCTTTCACGACACATAGGTTGAGAAACACAGATATATGTAGTAAAATTGAAGCTGATAATTCAAAATAACATTACAACACTCAACCGCTTTCCTGGACTAGTGAATAATGTGCAATAGCTTGCAGCACCCTAGCAAAATGCAAATGGCACTCTGGGGTTCCGTGGCACCCCGTTTGAGAACCACTAGTCTAACCAGTAAAATTCTACAATAAAGTTGATACTTAGCAAAAATGTCGTGAAACCAAGTATTTATACCGCTTTGTTATCGATATTTCCTTCTCAATCAGAAAAAACGTCCGTGTGAAATATGTATATCACAAATATCAGGTCCGGAATGAAAAAAAAAAAGGCATTAAAATGGCGCTTCCAATCTTTTGTTCAGCCTGATAACAGTTTTCAAAACTTCACATAAACAAACTCAAAAAATATTCAAACAAAATATATTGAGCTGTTCTTGAGTGCAATATTATTCTATGATTGTACTGGTGTTTTTGTTTTTCAAATAATAATGTTGAAATTCGGATTATCAATTGAATAATTTTTATCGCAAAAATAATATCGGTTTCATAAGTTTTGAACAAAGTTACATTACTCGTCATAGTTGAAATATAAGTTGATGGTAATTAAATTACTTTTTTAAAACATTTTAATTTTTTGTCACTCATGCAAAAACTAGACCTAACTAATTAAACAAGTCGTAGAACAATTAAAAGTTAAACAATTACGTCAGAAAACGTTAGCAAAATTTTAATAAACAAATATTTAATTAGTAAAATAGCGTACTTAACCAAAAGAAGAAAACATTCGAAACAATAAAGAATTTCTATAAAATTTAAAAAATCGATGCGATCAAAAGCAATCACCTCTAAATAAATTAGTCAAGTCGAAATATTCTTTTATAGTGAAGAAAAATTAAGGTGAGTTCCTGCGATGTGGAACTCAAACACAATTTTTTTGTGTAATAATTTGTTTTCTTTTTATGTTATAAAATTTCTTGCCTAAATGTTCACAAAGTGGAGTGAATTTAAAAAATTATTTGATCAATAGCAAAGATCGAAGCGTTGTAAACACTAATAAAACCAGCTTTTAGCAGATTGTTTGTGTAGAATTTCGTTCTCTGTAAACAGTAATAATCTTGCCAAGTGGATTTCAGGTGTCAGCATTCTTACTTTTAATTTTACGGATTAATGACGTTCGACAAACAACCGAAGTCGTTTATTCTCTCAAATTGCTCTCTTGTTTTCAGCCAATTTACGAAAATTGACTACCCTTTGAAAACTTGTTTTTTCATTCCCAAATGATGTGTAAATGCAACATTTAAGTATCTATATTATAAAAGTATAAAATTTCCTTTCTATATAAACTTGAATGACAATTCTAGCGCTAGTAATTGTCGAGATATAAGCAAGCAAAGAGCCCGGGCAGTTTCAGCCCAGTCGTACAAAATTTCCAAAAAGCCCAGTCTGAATAGGGTTAAGTAAAGAAAAACATTGAAAACTCAGTGTAAAACAAAAAAAGATTTACATTTTCGTCGAATTGTGCTGCAAAATTGTAAAGGTAGCAAAGCAGCGTGGTCGAGTGTTTAAAACGCCGGGATTGTGATAGACGTGGTCTCGGTTCAAAACCTACTCGCGCCATTCTGTTGTGTCCTTGGAAAATACATTTTAAGGCACTTTCCCTTGCTTGGTGGTCTTGGCAAGTAGTTCTAAATTGAAGTCATATCTCTATTAAAATTTCAAGCGGATAGAAATATCTTGGCATCTCTGAAAGCCGGTTGGGATAATTACTTGCCCTATGTATAGCGCCTCTGTCGCTTTCCTGAGAGTCAGGAGGATTAATATAGAGAAAAAAAAAATAGTTTGCCCTGGGGTTAAAAAGTTTGAAAGTCATTGCTGTAGTGTAAACAAATTTTTTGAAATCTTCCGCTTCGTTGCCCAACTAGACCACTGGTACTTGACCTTTTTAGCATATTTTACCCATTTATCAAATCAAAATTACAATTACCAGCTTTACTCCTCTTTAAGTCAGCAAGTTTGTGAATGGTTGAAACCCGTGCACGAATCAAAATGACAAATTTTTTCACTTTAGTTTCCCTTTTTGAGGCTTTTAATTTAGTTTTTGCTCAGTCATTTTTTTGATTACAAATAAGAACAAACTACTTAATCTGGTATTTTTGAATTAATCTTCATGGTAGAGAGACATTATTTATTTATTTACCATTACGCACAAAATAACACGAATAATTATAGCATTAAGTAACAAAATTACTGTAGAATGGTAGAGAGCATCAAAAAACATGTGCTATCAAGTCGGATGCTATCTAACTCAACAGTCAGTGAAAAAATATAAAGAAAATGCGCAATAAAACAACGATAAACGTACAAGAAAGTTACGCAAACATTCGAACAAAAAGGAGATAATACATAGTCCTGAAGCAAAAGAAAATAAATTTGAGGTAATATTAATAATGCTGCATGATATTTTGAATGCGAAGTAATACAAAGTCATTATAATATCAAATACATGCGAAACGCGCCTCTACAGTTACTAAGAAATTTACGGACATAATGAAGCCTGCAATTAAGTAGACGGTACAACAAGAGTGGCCTTTTGCATGCGAGTTATTTAGAAGTTTTAGTTTAAAAATCGTATTGAAATAAAGAATTGCCGTTATAGTTATAATTCAGTTTCCATTTTTTAAAGTTTTAGTTGAACATACTGGCAGTGGCGTAGGAACGCGACTTATTGCCCTGGGTTTTGCTGGAACGTATTGCAAAATGCCGCTCCACGAAATAATTTACTACATCAATATTAAGCTTTAAAATATTCTAACCAACCATTAAAAAATTTACTTTTGATTTTTGATAAAAAGTTTTAACAAAGTTGTACAATAATGACATGCATAAATTTGTAATAAAAACATTGTGAATATATAAAGTTTCTTTTTCTTATCTTAAACGAAGCACATAAAACTTGAAATGGCAACAGCAACTTCTTGGCCAAAAAACACCTCATCAGGTGATTATCTGAATCCTGAAATAAAATAATATTAAAATTTTAAGAAAAGCAAAACAAAACTAAGCAGGAAGTATTAAATACTTCGTATATTAAAGCAAAGATAAAATAGAAAACAATAAATAATAAAATCCGTGACTATTTACTAAACAGCTTTTTCTTAATAGCGCGGCGCGACTATTGAGATTTTAGAACAGTGGTCCTAAGCTTTTCAGGATCATAGACCCTTTTTGTGATTTGGATGAAACTTGTGGACCCCTTTAATAAAACTAGATATTATTGTTATGCGTATGTCGTATCCACTGAAAAAGAAAACAAAATTTCAAAAAGTAATGAAGAGCATACGAAATATCTCACAGAAAAGTTTAGTAATCTACGCTTACAATGAAATAATAATAGTTTGAGCAGAGTATACCATGCAATAAATAAGATGAAGAAAAGATTGCAAAAACAGCATTGCTACGTCATTTCAGTCTTAAACTAAGTTTTTGCAATTTTTAATTGAAATAACACATCTTAGGTGTGCTCGGTGTTCTGCATCTGTAAGTTAAGCAAAAGCTAACGGGATTCGCTTTATATTCCATATTTAAATTTACAGGTACTGTATACTTGGAGAAAGCAAAATATGGAAAACTAGTGTTTGTGTGTCAATTAATATTTTGTGGAAGAGTAATTTGTAGCATATGTAGCCTCACTTTAAAAGATTATAACATCTGATTAGAATCGTCATAATTACAGCAGGAAAAATTGAAACACTGAAAGTAACTCTTATTGCTATAGTTAAAATAAACTGTTGGAATGACGTAGGCAGCGTGGTCGAGTGATTAAAGCGCCGGGATCGCGATATGTACTGATCGCGATAGCGCCAGAGGTACTTTCCTGCGAGTGAAGAAGATAAATATAGTGATAAAAATAAAATAAAAAAGGCTGACATCGGTTCTATTTATTTGCACTGTTAATTGAATTCCGCAGATTGAACAAAGCTTTCAATAAACACATCCTTGCATCATCATTTAATTTAAAAATGCACTGCAAGAAGAAGCAGAAGTAAAATAGGCTATATTAAGTACCGGTAAAGGGCTTTATCCCTAAATAGAGTTAGAGAAGAAAAATCTTAATGTGTGATTTGTTTTCATGTTCTCTCTAATTGCTTATGAAGCTCTCAAAATTAAAATTGCATTTCTCGTCACTCATAATACTCGCAAAAAAACCTAACGTTTTAAAAAGACACAAAGCTTTCCCATAAGTATTCTGACTTTATTGAATGCCCAAAATTCTGATAAAAGTTTCAACAATACCAATGCAAAACTTCTTGTAATTTCCATCGCTTGCTATAGCAGAAAAAAATCTTTATAAAAAGCTGATAATGCCGTGTGCAAAAAAAATTGGTGATTAAAAAAATTGTCGAAAAATAGTGGTTGGAAAGAAAGCTATGAAGAAAACAGTCGGCGGCATGGTCGATCGGTTAAAAGCGCAATGATTTAATGGCGAACTTCATCGAGACGGTCACTGTTTAAAACCTATTCACTTCATTCTGTTGTGTTCTTGGGAAAGATGCTTGATGGCACTTTCCTCTGCTTCGCGATCCTAGCAAGCCGCTCATCTACAAAAAAAACTACAGACCAAAATAGAAAATTTTCACCGGACAACAATATCTTGCCTTGTTAGAAGCAGGTCGAATTAATCGCTTCACAGTTGCTCTTAGTATAGTGTCCACGATACTTTCCTGTCAGCTAAGAAGTTGAATATACAAATTAAAAAAGAAAAAAGAAAAAAATAGCTGCTTTATCAGTTTCAAACAATACTCAACAATAATACCCAGTCGGCTTCTCAACATGGCTTTTCATCAAAACTACGCAAAAAAATTTTCTTGAATTTAAAAAAAAAATAAAATATCTGTCTGGTATTTTTTTACGAATAGACAAGCTACACAGAAATAAAAAATGTTAAAATGTTGCATTGAATTTTATTACTTTAATACTGTTTTGAAGTAAATAAACAGGTTCATTCATATGATCTAGATTTCGTGCCAAGTTGTAGAGTAAAGGTTGGTTTCTAGCGTTGCGCAGATTAGTACTTTTTGGAAGTTTAACCATATAGCGGTTTTTTTTCTTTCGCTATAACTTATTACTTTCATCTAGCGCATAAAAAGCTCATGGGTCCCGAAAATCATTCTGTGGTCACCTGGTGGTCTATACATACTTGGTTGGGAATCACTGTTTTACGACATTCCTCTCAGTGTTTTTAAGTTTACTACCTGTTAGATCCATGGTATACAAACGATTTGTTAGTAAAAATGCAATAAACTTTGTCAGCATTTTTAATATTATGGTCAGATAACAATTTAAATCCAAAATGTACTTGTAATTTACCCGATAAAGGTTTATATATCACTTCTTCTCTTTTGCCATTTTACTGTTATCACTATTAGTTTTCTGGATGTTGATATATTTATCCAGATGGGTTAAAAATAAAATTTAAATTCGATTAATAGTTAAAAAAATTTAATCTATAAAATAAATTAACGATTAATTGATTAATTAATCTTTAATTCCGCAGCCCTACTTTAAATTAAAAGCGGGTTTGTTGAACGTTTTAAAATTTCAAAAACAAGTTTAGGCGAACTCGTGCGAACCCCCTGAATCCCATCGCTGGATTGATCCATTTGCTCTAAAAATTATTTGGTGGACCTCAATACAGAATCTTTTTGCAGAAACGAAAGTAAGATCCGTTGAAGATTTGTAAAATTTTTTTGTCTTTACTTAGATTCTAACGTAATATATTTAAATTTATAACGCTGGCAATTAAAATTTGGTCTTTCAATTTAGGTGAAGACTGAAAAAGGTCAATTTTTAAGTCTAGCTGCTTTACAGATACAATTTGATGACTTTTTTTGTTTTTATTTTAATTTGAGTTCTAGATTTTACTTCTTTTGGAGGTGATACCAAAATTCTTTTGTTGATTGTATTGTCCTGTAGATCTCTAAATATTGCCGCGGACTCCTAATTTACTATTTTTTGTATGAGCCCCTTAAAATTGCAGTCTTTAAATTTCTTGCGCCAGCGATACAGTTGGATCTGAGTGCAGATCTTTTTTTAGTTTTCATTAAGTTTCCAACGTTTTCCTTCATCTGAAGCGTCATAACGTATTGTATAAAACTTCTGAATTTTAATGTAGCTCTCTATAAGAAAGCAAAGACTTTTTTATTGATTTTTCACTACTTTTCCAACTTTTTTTTTATGTGAAATATCTAAGTTTCGCATTTTGCATATCCAATAAGAAACGAGCCAGGAAGACAACAGATCACCCTAGCAACGAGAGTTACATTGAATTTTTAGCTTTTTAATCGCCGCTTCTAGGAAACATGTTTTTTTTCTTATTAAGAGTATGTTTACATTGCCATTGCAAAGCAGCGGACTAATGTGTTTTAAAAAGCTTCGCGGCACACTCGTAAATCTCTAGCGACACAACAGTGTGCCAAGTTTACAGTTTGAGAATCGCTGCCATAAAATTTTTTGTTGATCCTAGGGGTCCATTTAGCCCCATGTTGAAAGCCCTTAAACTTAGACTTTGAGATATTTGATTTTCTTGCAAAAAATTTGAAGAAAGTTTTTTTGCTTCAACATCGTCAAGGGTTTAAGTTCACCACCGTTCTCCAAAATTGTGCTTTGCTGATCTAGTTGAATAATGGTTAAAAGAAGAAATAACAAAATTGAAAGTGACAGTTTATTCTTGTTTAATTCTTCTTTCCTAGCTTTTTTAAATTGTTGCTTTGTTTAATTTGCTTTAATTTGCTAAAATCG
>CAVMFT010000035.1:0-27074 GCA_963680785.1 Diplosoma virens | reverse complement strand
GGCAGTTTTTCGATGTTGCTCGAATGTAAGATACTTTTCGACGCTGCTTTTAGTTATTTTAAAATCTAGGTTTTTGAAATTTTCTTATTTCGGTCTTAATTAGTGCTCATTTTTATTTGGTTCTCAGTTAGCAATTAATTGGCTCCTTGATAACAATGCCAATGTTTATTGCTTTTATTTAATATTGGACTTGTATTTAAGTTTAGTTTCTACGTTTTTTAGCTTCTACAAAAAGAAAAGAAAAGATCAAATCAAGAATTTTACGCTTAGTTGTAAGCATCAGTTTTATTATTTTGCCCATAAAACAACAGATATTTACTTACACCATTGGTTGGAAAAATGAAATTAACGACAATATATCCTAGAACTGTGACAAGAAAACAACATTATAAAATTCATTGGCACCAAAAAAGATAAATGCTGACTCGGTTTGATGGCAACTGGAAAAAAATTAAGTTATCAAAGTAGGTAAACGCTTATTGCGGATCTAATTAAATTTTTGTTTAATTTTCGAGTTGAAATTTTGATTGTCTATTTTTTGCTAGTGACTGACTAGCTTGCCAATTCTTTCTTGCATTAAATTTCGAAAAAGTTTAATTTTTTCTGAAAAAAAATGTAAAATAAATCAATTTCTTTTCAAACATAAAAGTTTTCTCTTGGTATTTTTTACTAGAAATTTAACCAAAATTGACTGTTAAAAGTAGCGTGAAAAAATTTAATAGACTCCAGATATTTTAAGCGTGATGATGCCAGTAACTTTTTTTCCAATTTAAGTAAAATCTCCGATGAATGTCAGATGAAAAGGAATGAACACGCTTTTTAAAGTTATCATAAAGTTTTGTTTTTATTAATTGACCTTTGTATAACTTAATTTTTTAATGTACTTCTTATTTGTTTCTTTGCTTTGACGAATAAATTCGCAAAGACTTTGTTGCCGTCTGATTCACTTGATGTGGATGCGGCTTACCAAAACTTCTGTAACACCATTAAGAAAGCAGCCAAAAAGACTATCCCACGCGGGTATCGAAATAACTATATTCCGTGTTGGGATGCAGAGTGTGAATCCCTCTATAAAACCTTTCTGCAGTCTCCTCAGGGAGACGATTCAAGTTTGGCTGCTACAGCTCTGCTTGCCAAGCTTGACAGAAAACGGAGGGATCGATGGTCCGAAGCAGTTCGGAGCATTAACTTCTCACACTCTAGACGAAAAGCGTGGAGTATTTTGAACAATCTTACTGGTAGGTCACGACACTCTCCTCGTCACTGTCCCGTTTCAGCCGATGCTATTGTATCTCAGCTGGTTAGAAATGGGAAATACGAGGCTGTTGACCGCAAGTCATCTCGACTTGTCTTTCAAGAAGTGTCTGACCTTTGGAGGGCCACAACACCAGACGCAGTAAATATCTCTGACAATTTTTCACAGAGAGAATTTGCTGCTGCCCTTCAGCACTTAAAACCAGGTAAAGCTCCGGGTCCTGATTCCATCTGCTCCGAGCTTATACTCCATGCTGGAGCTGCTTTGAAGTCCTGGTTACGTGACTTCATTTCTTCCTGTTTACGCCGACTCAAAATTCCCAAGATCTGGAGAAGAGCGCTTGTGGTTGCGATCCCAAAACCAGGAAAGCCCGTGGGGGATCCAAAGAGTTATCAACCGATATCTCTGCTTTGTGTCCCCTACAAGATCCTCGAGAGGCTTATCTACGTACGCGTTGAACCATTAATCGATCCACTGCTCCCTAAAGAGCAGGCTGGGTTCCGACGCGGGAAGTCAACCGTAGATCAAGTTGTTCTGCTAACCCAGAACATCGAGGATTCTTTCGAGGCTAAAATGAAGGCCGGTGCCGTATTTATCGATCTGACAGCTGCTTATGACACTGTCTGGCACCGTGGCCTTACCTGCAAGCTGCTGAGACTACTTCCGGATAAGTACATGGTCAAAATGATTATGGAGCTTTTCCAAAATCGAAGTTTCACCCTCACCACCGGTGACAGCAAGCAAAGCGGGCTACGCCGTCTTAAAAACGGCGTTCCTCAGGATCGGTCTTGGCTTCCCTCCTATTTAACATCTATACGTACGATCTTCCTTCCATGATTTCCAGAAAGTTTGCTTATGCTGATGATTTAGCATTGTTGCACTCTTCTGGAAACTGGAAGGACTTGGAGGAAACATTAAGCCAAGACATGTCCACACTGTCAACGTATCTCCAGACTTGAAGGTTGAAGCTCAGTCACACTAAGACGGTGACGACAGCCTTTCACTTAAATAACCGAGAGGCCAAACGTGAACTAAAGGTCTACAACAATAATAGACTTTTACCGTTCTGTCCAACCCCTACTTACCTTGGGGTAAAACTGGACAGATCACTCACGTTTCGTCACCATTTAGTGGCATTGCGCAAAAAACTATCATCGCGCGTCACACTGCTGAGGCGACTCGTGGGCTCGGGATGGGGTGCTGGTGCTTAAACACTACGCATAGCCACCTTGTCTCTAGTCTACTCAACAGCTGAGTACTGTGCGCCAGTCTGGTGTCGCAGTGCTCACACTCGTCTCATTGACAGTGTCTTGAACGACGCCTTGCGCATAGTTACTGGATGCCTGCGTCCCACTCCAACGGACCACCTACCTGTACTCTCAGGCATCCAGCCAGCTGAGCTTCGCCGAATGGGAGCGACACTCTCCTTCGCTTACCGTGGATCTCTGGACCCCGATCATATCTTGCATGGTCTTTTAAGTGGGTCCTCAGATACTGGCCAAGTGAGACTAAGATCCAGACGCCCGTTTGTGCCAGGTGTGCGGAATCTCTTGGACAATCTTGCCAGACTTGGCATCCGCGCCTCTGAATGGACAAATCACAAATGGAACGCCGAGTACTGTGAAAGTGCTTCCAGGCTCCGTGCTTTTGTGCCCGGGACCAGTGTCAGGCCTGTTGGGATGGGCTTACCCCGAGCAGCTTGGGTTAAGCTCAACCGCCTGCGGACTGGTGTTGGGCGATTCCATTCGTCCATGCACAAATGGGGTCTCGCTCCTTCACCGAATTGCGAGTGTGGCGCCTCAGAGCAAACCGCAGACCATGTACTAACAATGTGCCCCATACATCGGGCACCACATGGAACACGCGGTCTGACGGTTTTGGATGACGAAACTCGATGCTGGCTTAATAACATCACTGCCAGCATCTGATCCAGGCAGTGCAGCAGTCTGGGGTAGTAAAAGGATAAACCCTCGGCCCCAGTCCTGTTTGTGTCTGGCCTGGAGTGGATGCCCTTCGAACGACGACGACGACGACGATTTGTTTCTTTCTTTCTTCACTTTTTTATAAACAAATTTGTATTGAGGTGAAGCAACCTTGCTTCTTGTAATACAACGTCTATAAATAATTCATTACTGTCTTTGCAAGCTACAACGTACCCTTGTTTTGTTGCTTCTTCCTCTTTCTAATCCGCAGCCTTAATTATGTTTATTATTAAATAATTATAGTTGCATTTTTATTATGTGGTAGAATAGAAATAAAAGAAAACTGAACTGAACAAAACTGAAAAAAATTCAATTTATTATTTAGTGTCAGCCTAGATGCTAACACAGGGGGGAAATCTGTGACCAGCAAGATAATTCAATGCGGCTTGCGTGTGGTTGAGACGTCGTTTTCCACTTTATATTTCTGGTTTTTGAATTGGGCGAAAAAAATTAAATAAATTTTTGGAATTAATTTTATTGTCCGAGTGAAGATTTTCTTTTTTTTTTAGTCTTCACATCTAATTTGGCGTAAATCTCAACAATATTTTTGGAATTTACCGTACGATCCGACTGAAAATCTTTTCTTTTTTTGTCTTCATATCAAAAAGTTAAATAAATTAGTAGTCTGAGCCAGATGAAGAAGCGTGGTTTGTCAAAAATTATCTTTTTTTTAAATCAGAAAAAGTTAAAAGCCGCCCGCGCCCAATTTTTAAATTTTGGCGTGGGGCTTGTCGGTTTAATTGGTTTAATCTCTTAGTGCGTTAATATTGATAATTTTATGAAAACAACGTAAAAAGCGAGCAACACACATATGGAGACATAGGCAATGCAGCAATGTAGAGATGCTTGCAACAGAGGCAATGCAGAAATGCACAAGATTACAAAATACAGCGTTAATTCAACGACACAATTTGTACGTTTTACTACGCGGCTCGCGAGTGCAATGTAAGATTAATTCGGGATTTTACTTTTCCGTGTGAATTTATGAACACTTCATTAAAGTTTTTCTTCTTCCTGGGGATTATGTGAATTCAGCAATACAAATTATAACCAAGGTTTCAATTTGTAGCAAAAGAAAAAACTATAAAATTAAAACAATACAAAACATTTATTACAACAAATGCTCACGATTTTTTGAGAACTCGAGGCAAAAGACAAAAGTTGCGAATTTCAAATTTTTTACCATACCATGTTTTATTTTATTTTATGATTTTTTTGCTCTCATTTTATCTAACACGTGCGAAAAGTCTTTATCAGTTCGAACAAATTTAATTATTTTTTATGATAAGGAGCGCGCTTACATGCAATAAGGTTCCCCACTTCTGTGCTAACAAATAAAGAAATACTGAAGCGTTAAGCAATTTCACGTTACACAATTTTTAACTTTACCATTCCTGTTTGTCTCGGTCCCCGTCGCCAAGATCTTGAACTCTTTTCTGCGTTTCCCGCAGTCTCTATCTCTGGCCCTCTGTGCGGTCTCTCTCAGTGACTTACAGTATCTCTGTTATCTACATTATGTATAACACGAGGTGCAGTAAAAATATATGCAGTACTCATGTTTTCGTCGGGTGACGCTGGCAGAAAAACAAAAAAAATATAGGAAAGAAATTAAAGCAGAACATCGATGTCTCGAAAACTAGAATAAGACAAAAAGCAATTCACTAAATACAAACAACGATTGTAAGCATAATTATCGCATACAATTAACCTTAATTTGGTGATGCTTGTAATAATTATGAAAACAACGATCAGTGTTTGCAACAACTAATCGAGTTATTTATAACCTACTAAAAGTAAAATGGATAAGACTTCGGAAAAAAATCCAGCAATGGAAGTCAAAAAACTCAACAAAATATAGTTGAGCTAAGTTTTGTAAAGCAATGATCAGACAACAAATAAGAAGCGAAATGTGAAAAACTGAATTGGCGCATCTACCGTAGAATCAGAAAATGAAGTTAATCTCAATGTCGCAAAATTCAATAGGCCACTAACACTGCATAAATAAGCATAACTATGCACAAATATAACTATGATTGTTATTTTGACACTATCTTTAGAAATAGTAGAAATAGTGCAAAAAAGAGATTACGAGTTTTTAACTGAAAACGAATGATTAAAAATTTGGTTTTGTGCCTGACAAAAAAGAATTGCAGATACTTTCATTATATTTAAAAAGCTCATTAAAAACATTTTGCAAGCTTAGACTCCCAGACGCCCGGCGATGAAAAGAACAAGATTAAGCAATTACAATTTTGTAGGTAGTGTAGCCGATTGATTAAGAATACCGTATTTACCTATTAGCGCTCAGAATTATTTTTTCATGGGCTTGCGCTATTTTTTTATTCACAGAGTATTTTAGTAGTAAAAAACACAATTTTATTAGTTTTATTAAAAATTTTTTTGTTTATCTATAAAAAAAGGTGGCAACTTATGTTGCCATTGGACACTATCGCTGTCAAAAGCTCGAAAATTACTCACATTGTATAAAAAAAAAAAAAATTTTATTTATAACGAAGTCTTTGACAATTTTAATCAACAAATGGCAAAACTATTAATTTACCAACACCAAAATTAGTTTTTATGATATTTTTTAAAGCATTGCACGTGAAGTGGTGCATCATACTTTTTGCATTTTATTGAGCATCTACTGCTGCATTCTCGGCATCTTGAATAACGAGAAGGCAATGCTTTGGCCCAATGATTAACTTTATCATAACGAATTGCTGTTGCAGCATTAGGATTATATAGAATTTCGGGACCTGTTTTTATTATTGGAGTGCCACATTACTTTAGTACTTGTTGGACAACTTCTCCGCGAACTTCTAATAGAGATATGTAGCTTTTCTTCATTGATTTGAAAATTATCCAAGAATTTACGATGCACACATCAATTGACCAAAAAAAAAACGCCCATCGCCATTTCTCGCTACGTATGCGAAAGCGATATTTTGCGACAAATTGATCAAACAAATCCATTCCACTAATGCAGCGGTTGCATAAATGAATCATTTTGGGCACAAGTACATAAACTGTTTTTTTATATTTTTTGACCAGCATGAAGCAAATGCGGAAGTGTTGCTGAGTTAGCAATTTGATGCTGCAGAAACAATAGCGCTGTCACACCATCTTACCAAACAACATATTATTACCATCGATTGCACATGATATTGTGCCTCTTTCTACTTTCTGCAGCTCTGATTGGGATATAAGCGGAGCATTTTCACACCTGTCAGCTCTTATAGTTTCTGTCCCTCCAATTACTTTAGCTTTCAGTCTATTGCAAAGGCAGAGATGTAAACCAGTTGTCAAAGTAAAGCCTTTAGCCTACTGCTTGAGCTAGAAAGAGAAAATTATTTTCTTCAAGACCTAAAAAAGTTTCTATTAGTTGAGTGTCAGCACCGCAATAGGGTTTTTGTCCCTGTGACTTCATTATTGGAATTATATGAGTTCATGTCAGTCACACCTTTCACTTGAGGTGGTACAATTGCGTAAATTACGTAAATTATTGCATAAATATAAAAAAATTCGTAAATTATATTTAGTTATTGAAAAAAAAATTTTACAAAAATGCATATTAGATAAAATTATTACAACAAAAACCAACATCTTACGATTTATACTATTAATATTAAATTCAAGACCAATTTACAACTAATAAACAACGGCAGTAACAGTGTCATTATCTTTGCTAATCTTTTCACTAGTTAACAACGAATATTGTTCAAATGACTATGTTAGTGTCCAGTGGCAACATTTGTTGCCAGCGAAAAGTAATATGACTAAAAAGTGACAAAAACAATAGTTTTTAAATTAATAAACTTTTATTTTTATAAAATAGATATGTGGGCTAGGGTGGAGCGAAAATGGCCGTTTTTAAATTTTTTTCTCAGACTGCTCGGTAATAGTAAAATTATGATAATGCGTTGTTATAAAACATTTATGCTAAAATCCCAGCTCATGTAGATGATATCTTCAGGTGCAGCCTTGATATTTTATTTCGCAAAAATATATAAAATACGCCTTTTCTCAAAAATTTTTTCTATCATATGTATTGTAGTTTCTTGGTTTGTAATAGTGATATTTCAATTAAGCTGACTTGTTGGAAACACATATCAAAAAAATTTCTGTATAATTGAATATTTAGAGGTTCCGACACTATGATAAAAATATTCATAAATGATGCAAAATGCATATTTTTCATTAAAAATCTGAATTTTATTTATGTAATGTTTTTTACTTTTTCAAGATAATCTGAAACACACTCATTGATAAAAATTTTTTATAAAATGTACAGCTCTCAGTTTAACTGGGATTTTAATACATAAATTCTAAGTTAATCCAGGACCAACCACGAGGAGGTAGCTGTACTTTGGATCCCACCCTAGCCCAAACCATCCTCCCTTCTATTTAAATGATTAGCAATTAAGCTTTAAACGCTTGTTTTGTTTCAAAACTGGGCATTTTCTGACATGATTCGATTCTTAAACGAATAAAATCATCTGTAGCATTTTGTCCACACATCAAAGAAGAAGCTTCAGTAACTGGTTAAACGCATCTTTCCACAGCTTGCGTTTGGCATGGTAGATGCGGAAAGTTTTTCTTCTCTTCAGAGCTAATCAAGTGATTGATTTCATCATCAGATATACTACGTTTTAATGGCGGTTCAGTTTAGATTCATCTTTTTCCAATTTATTATATCAAAATACAAACTAGCCTCAAAGTTAAGATCAGATATTTAAAATGTCCTGATAATTTTCCATTTATATTGCTCTCTCGCCTTCTTGATTCGCCTCCAACCAAGTTGTCTAATGTCACTTGACTCATTACTAATCATGCAAAGTAACAAGTTTTATGGATGAGCGAAAAAGGCATTACATTGAATGACATGGTAAACAATGTTTCTGATATCAGGAATCAACATCCGCGTTAGTTTTACTGTCTTAAATAGATGCAGAGCCCCATTTTGAGAAGATAAAGTTTTTTTATAGCAAACCAAACAGGAGCATACACCTTCATTATGTATTCCACAATAATTTTCAGGATTTGAAAAGGTTCATCTGTTGATACATATAATCTTAATATGCGGTTCGCAGTAGTTAAACATCAAGAGTGGGCCATTTTTTCAGGATTTTTACCAGCCAGACCTTCACTTAATTTTCCTGCTGACACAGATTTGTGAATATCATATAGATATTCTTGGTCAGTGCTTAGATCGGTTTGATTTATATCAAGTAGATGTTTGAAATTGAGTACATTCAGCTTTACAAAAAAAAATTTGAAATTTAAAAAAAAATAGTTTGAAATTGAGTACATTCAGCTTTACACAGGCACCAAGCATTTTACCTATATTACCACTGTAGCCTTTAGAGCCTGTAGTTTTTCCATCTTAAGTTTGAAAGAGATGACGAAGAGTTAACTCATTGGCGTGTTTTCCATCTTAAGTTTGAAAGAGATGACGAAGAGTTAACTCATTGGCGTGTAACTGACATATAAACCAGTGAACAGGTTTCTATAACTTGAGCTCTATCATTCTTATGGGACTTTTTTTTGCTCTTGTGTTAACAGCAGTGCCATCATAGCCAATGGCATTAAATAATCTTCTTCTCTTTATGATTTGCAGAGAGGAAGTCAAATATGCCATTTGCTATTGCATTTTCCGAGACTTTTTTCAATGCAAAATGACCAAAATATTTAGATTCGGATTCTTCAACAAGTGATGCATGTTCTTCCTGTACAATTTCTTTTGAATTTCCGGAAACTTTTTTAGTCATTGTCTGATCTTTCCTACCATCAAAGTACAGAGCAATAATATTTTTGTTATCATCTGCTTCTTTGCTTCTTTCTTGAAGAAAACTACAATGTTTTTGGCAACTTCTTCTAACTTTAAATCAATCAAGAACTAATGAAGGATTTGTTTCAGAACATCCCATATTTTCATGCAATACGGAGTTGGCAATGATTGCTGCAGCACGATGAGATACGCCAGTTCGGTCACAAACAGAAACGAAACTAGCAAAGTACATTCGTTTTGCTGGAGGAGTTTTAATATTTAGTTTTCTTTTCAGTTGTGATGATAGTTTTTCTAAATAATCTGGGCCTTAGTTGTATCAGATTCACAATTTGTTGAAGATTCTGAAGTAGAGATCAGATGATACGAGATCATCATAGTGAGATTTTTGCTGTTTTATCTGAAACAGTTCAAATCTGATTTTTCTTTCTTTCGAATCTTTTCCTCCAGGATGGCTATTTTTTCGAAACAGCTGCATCAACTCCTCCAATCTCCATTTTTCTTGAAGTTCTTTAATCTGTCAAAAATGTTGGTTCTCTTTCTGGGATTTTTCTATTAGCACAATAACACACTGAAAAAGATCGGCACTTACAACTAGAACTATCAAATAAGGTTTCATCTCCGTGGCTTTTGAACTCGCTACATTTGTCCTTGAACTTGGCATTATCCTTCTTTACTTTCATTGATTCAATATGTTTTTATATTTGCTGTGGTAATCAGATTTCACTTTTTAAATTCTGTTATCGGAAACACACGGAATTCATGCCTTAATTCATAAATCTTTTATTTTCATCACAATTGGTTCAAAAATTTCACTCACTGAAGGGTCTTTATTAGTTGTCAGCTCCAAAAGTTGTCTTTCATACAAATAACGCTGCACTACATCTGAGTGTGTTGGCAATACTGTTTCACTTAGATAACGTGAGTTCCCAAATATCGGACAGTCAGAAACATTGCGTTTACGAGATATTTTAACTAACTATAATATTTGCTTTTGTATAAGAAAAATTGTGATTTAGAATAAGTTTAACAGTTTATAAAGCTGAAAAATAAAAAAATATTTGTTACGCATCTCTATACATTGTTTTAACAAAGGTAATAAATTGATAGACTGAACTAGTGCACCCTGAACAACACAATACACCCTACCCTCATAATGACTTACAAGTAACTGAGAGCTGGTGAGGCGCGACGCGGCTTTGTGAGTTGCTGCAACCGCGCGATATGCCACAGGCCGCACATCAAGATATAATTCAATAATGGTAAACGTTGGCATACAGTATTATGAGTGTTTTGCCTAGACCAATACCACTATTAGAATACCCTAAAATGCAACTCTAGAAACCATGCATTAAATTTGAAGAAAAATCACATAAAACGCATTTTTTATAAACTTTGATCACCTGGCGGCATCTCAAAAATTAATTAAAAGAAAAAAGCTTTAAGCACACTCAATATCATACAACATAGCATCATAATACTACTATTACAACTTAAAGTTAAGAAAAAAATTTTTTTGGTAATGTAGGCATATCTAAAACACAATAAAATTTATTTAGCACATCTCATGTTTGAGTGGCTTGTCCTTTATGTAAAGCCATCCAGAATTCTGATACGGAAAAAATCAGCTATTTTCTGACAAGTATCTTACTAACTATATGCACTTTCTCTGCTCTACAAACACACAAATCAACTGCGGCACAACCGAACAACAGTTTAACTGCAAAGAAACTTTAAAATAATTATATTAAATAGGTCACATTGCCAAATTATTAGGTCAAATTATTAGAACTTGTCACTAATAACAAATGTTGCGATTGGGCGCTAATGGGTTAATGGCAAAAGCGATTTACATGGCTGCAGTTCAAAACCTACCAGGGTCAATTCGTTGTGTTCTTTTGAAAAACTTTTTACGGCGTTTTTCTCTGTTTGCAAGAAGCTTTATTTTGTTTATACCTCAAAGTAAAAACTAAAAAACTGAATAAACTTTTTAAGCAGACAGCAAAATCTTGATATCTCGAAAAGCGGGTCAGAAATATTTTTGGACGGTTTCACTAAATGTAACGCCTTCAAACTTTTTTTGGAAATTGTTAAAAAAAATATAAGCAATGATAAAAAATTATAAAAAAAATAATTTAGGACAAGGTATGATAAAATTATATCAATATTTTTTAATGTAAACTCTTCGCTCCTCAACTAATTACTTGTCGCAAAAATAACTACTTCGCGCAATTTATATTAGCAATGTTAAATCAAGTCTTTGAGTTTAAATAAAGAAGTCATAGTTGATGTAATATATTAAACTAATGCATACAAAATAAGAAAGTGAGGCAGAAAAAAAGGAAGGAAACCTTGCAAAGGATGCAATTTATAATATTTTCTCCCACCTACTGATCACAACATAAAAATTTGTAATATCTTTAACCCGTTTTTGCCCGAGTTTTAAATTGATGGTATTTCAATTTTGTTTTTGCATTTTTTCCTATCTATTAGTAATTTTAGAACATGGTTCGCAGTTTTTTCAATTTTTTTAAAAGTAAACTGCGTTGTGGTGTTGTTCCCTAATTGGAACAGTGGGAATGAATGGTTACGTGTAAACAAAATGGCGATTCTCTATGCAAAACCATACGTACTTTGAAAGGAAATGATACATGATCAATTTGTTTGTTGTGTTTATTGAACATTTAAAATTCCAAGTTAAAGCATTTCAAATATAAGTAGAACATATAAGCAGTTACAAAAGTAAAAAAATTACAATTTTTTTTGTAATAAGATCAATGGTTTTTGTTATCGCTCGATTGTTCAATAAACGCGTTGGCATTTCTTGCCAGGAATCCGATTAACATGAAAGTTGCCTGACAGTTCCATCTCCCGACCCTTGTAGTTGGGATAGGGATTGGAGGATTTCCTGCTAGTTCATTAGTATCCCCTATGAGTGGAGAGCTATGTTTTTGGGGGTTTTAATTATTTTTCTGGTATTCATTTTATACGTTGTGCTTGACTCCGAACTCATCTCTAAGTATTTTCTTTGTTTTCGATTAGTAATCTTTTTTGCTATCCCCCCGCTACCACCGTGCTACCCCTCTGCAGCACTATAGGACCACTGCTCAGTACGGTGATTTTGCTAGGTTATTTGGCCATTTTGTTGACATCAGAAAGGAGAAATTTTTTCGTACAGTTACTTTTTATTGTTCCAGTGAAGCCAATAGACATATCTTTCAAGATTTCAGCCAGTCTGACATAAGAAAAAAAATCAATCTGCATAAAGTTTGAACGGTAACATTTCTAAAAGTTATGAAATCAAATGCAGTACAACTGAAGCACCAACGCCAATAATTTTATTATAATATTTCTTGGCTCCTTGGTAAGAATCACACTGAATAAGATATTTAAGGCAATCGCAAAGGCACCAAAAATTTATAGCCGAATCTGATTGCTTGCTTCGTAGAAACTATTTGCGACATGCCTTCCGCAATAACAAACCATGCTTTTGTTCATACATTAATTTTTCTAACACAGCAAGCTGTAAAACTTGTTTATTAAGCATGCAGAAAAGTGGCCTCACTTTGGAAAATCTATGTTTTATGTCTAACTTTGAGTTATTGGAGAAGTGTGCTAATGCTTTTAATTTTTCTAAACGGTTCCTGCGCATAGCCTTAGCCACCGACGGGAAATAGTATTTACTGAGGTACTTGCACATACATCTCCATTTTGGGAGTTGAAGATAGCCAGTGAACAAAAGTATTTCAAACCAACATTGCAGCTCAATTGGAGAAGTCTGGAAGAAAGAATTTTCCTTATCATGTGAAGCGTATAAGTTAAGCATTGTTGTGATGTAATCTCGAAACTCACCATCAAAACATAGCTCAAAAAACTCTTTTGGCTCAGTAATAAGAGGCAATTTTTAGAAAAAGGTTTAAATTGCAAAAACTTTGGCTCAAGATTTTTGTATTTTATCCACTGCTTTTTCTTTTTCTTGTTTTGAGACCGAAAAAACATTTCTGCATTAAAAACTCTCACAGTCTCTCAAACAGATGTAGAACCATCATTTTTATTGTCAACTGTTGTCTCTTCCGCTTCAGAACTGCTCTACAGTTGCTTCCCGCTAAGATTATTAATAGTTATTAGAGATTTTTGTCATCACTATTTTCTTCACTTTCCATCCCTTCATCAGGAGATTGAAGAAAAACTTTGGCAGAAATTACGCCATCAGTTTCCTGATTAATTGACAAAACAAAATTTCCTGCAAAAAAATTTGAATGAGGTTATTCATGCCCGCTGTTCCCAATGAAAAGCATGTTTGTAAAATAATCGTAACTACAAATTCACAAGTAAAATTATTACAGAAACAGTTGAGTAAAGTAAAAAAATGTCTAAGCTCATAAGCTAACCACTATATAACAAAGCATATCTACAAATAAAAAGACAAAAATCTTACTTGATGTTTGACAGTTCAGCTGCAGTTGAAAGCCGTTCAGACATTTTTCCATTAAACGGTTCAGAAACGTAAAAAGCGCTGGCAATAAAAATTCGATTATCTCTGAATGGGCAAAATTATCAAATGAATGAAAAAAGTAGTTTGCATAAACTAGAACAATTTTTCAACTTGTGTTCCCAAGCGGGAACAGTCGGCCAAAACGGGCTGAAATAATGCTAACATCGGCATTATCTTTGGGACAATTTTTTGGACTATTGGACTGTGTCAGGTTATAATGATATTACGTTTGATTGTTTGTAACTATAAAATCTGAATAGGAATAACAAAATTAGATTGTACGTCAAATTCAGCCAGCATGGAATAAAATTTAGGGAAAAAATTTAAGGTTTCAGATTTGTAGAATTGCTGTATTTTTGGCGAGTCCTATTCTGGGTGTGTTGCATTGATTTGTGCAAAACCCAAACCCAAGTCTTTGTTCCAATTTTTTTTAGCGTAGGAACTTGTATTAAAATAATTTTTTTTTTAATACTAATTGATTAAATATATATTTGTAGAACTTTACTAAGAATAATACAAAAAGTAATGGATTTTACAGCTCTAAACTTGTCCCTTCGTGGAAAAAGAAGATTTTTTTTTATATTACTCACAATAATTTTGGTCGTTTTGGAGGAACTTTTTGAAAGGGTTTTTGTTGAATGTTATTGCTACGAAAATCCTTCTGATGAACGTGCAGAATTTGCTTGCTTACTTATTTTACCCTCAATTATTTCCTTTATCATAGCCTCAGCTATTAACAAACCATTTTGGAAACTTAGCACTGGAAGATTATTCAAATGCAGATATATATTCAGAAAAAGTTTGTGGATAAGTTTATTGGCCCCATTGATTTGGATTCTGATTGTTTTTTTAGATGGTGATTATTTGGCTTGCCTTAGGGCGATATTAAATAATTATGAAAAACTTAAAGGAAATGGGACGTGCAGCGAAGTTAGTACAATTGACTTAAGTGAAATAATGTTTATCCAAATATAAATTACAAAATAATTAGAAAACTATAACTTTTACTAAATGCACTGCATGATACTCTTCGGATTTGTTTTTATTGACGATGAAGGTCTCAAAAGGTATTTTTTAAGTTTGGGTTCTTGTCGAGGTCTCAACCTTGTGCTCGTGTTCTCGATCTTGGCCTCCAGGTAATGTAGTCTTGGTCTGGTGTTTTTCGAATTGTTCTTGAGACCAGAAATTTTTAATATTTTTGTTACCTGATGTTACTATTGTGAATTTTGCAATTTGCTTAAGAATGACGTTTAACTGACCAGTTTTGCGGCAATTTAAAGTAGCAAAAAAAACTTAAAAGTCAAGTGCCTTTAATCTTTAGTTTTGCAGCTTTCTCACGCTTATTCCAATGAAGGTTTTTATTGTGATCAGGGCCATCTGTTACAAGCTAATCCAATTACAAAAAATTTGCTTTTATCTTTATTTTTTATCTCTTCGATTTGGACGATCTTCACTAATTTGATTTCTAATTTCGTTATTTTTCTTCCAAAATCATGGTGATCTCTAAAAAAACATATACAGCAAAATGAAACTGTATCCGTTATTTTCAAGGGGGGGCCGAGGCAACTGCCTCATTTGCCTCACCCAATATCCATCACTGCCAATATTAAAACAATTTTATAGGCACACCCTTTCATTAGGTGTTGCTGCTATCATATATTAAATATAATTTTTGTACGTAAACTTGAAGAGTGTATTAAGTAGGCTTTCGCCTTTATGAAGTAAGTGTGCCGCAGGCAAACTTAGAATTTATTAGTGTGCCGTAGTGAAAAAAAGTTTGAAAAGCTGTTTCAAAAGTGTTCTCTTTTTTTTAGTTGCACCAAGCTCCTGTAGACTAAAAGCCATAATTGTTACAATAATGGTCTTTTCGACTCTCAACGCCCAAAAAAATTTTTGCATACACCGGCTTATGAATCTAATCGCGTAAAACAGTGCTTTTCAACTTTTGAAAGAACGGTTCGCACTTTTCATTTTGTAAAAATTTCATCTGCACTAATCAACGAGAATTAGTTTGTTGCTAATTGCTCTCCCATTTGTGAAATACGTAACATTGAAAGATTTGAAATAGGAAAATCTTACACTTAAGCCTTCTCTTTCACTTCAATTCAGCGTTGATAAACAGTTGCTGATGAAAAACCGTAAAATCAAGTTAGACATTTTTTGGCCCAGATGGTAGGTGCTTTCCCGTAACCTGGGCTGTAAGTAAGTCTGTTCATTAGTGTTAAAAATGACGGACCGAAACCAAACCTATCAAAATGGAAGGGTATCCACCCATTCCGATGTTCGTCGTGGGTCGGCTAATCGGCAAACGTCCTTTTCAGGACGGGGAAATGTTAAGATAAAACTGCCCTTTTTAGGGCATATTACCAACAAGTTCCGACGACCCACTATTCTTCAGCTGAACATCGAAGGCCTCACTGCAAGCAAGATAAACGCTCTTCATCACCTCGCTATGCAGTCTGAGGCACTCGTCATCCTACTGCAGGAGACCCATTGCACTGATGCAAAGAAGTTGGTATTTCCAAACTACCAACTAGCTGGGTCTTCTTTAAGCAGGAAGCATGGCCTTGCCACGTTTGTCCACGAGCGACTAAGATACACACTTTTGGACCAATCTCCACCGACATCGGAGATCAAGTGGCTGTGTGTGGATGTTGTTAACTATAAAATAGTCAACGTCTACAAACCATTGCCAATGCGATTGCAATCCCTGGATCTCCCAGTGTTTCCTCACCCATGTCTTTACGCTGGCGATTTTAACAGTCGTCATGCTGACTGGGATTACGATGATAACAGTCCGGACGGAAAGTGCTTGGCTGGGTGGGCAAGTATTAAATGTTTTGCCCTCTTATATAATGCCAAGGACGCCGTCAGTTTTTACTCCGGCTGCTGGAGTACTGGCACCAATCCGGATCTAGCTTTCGCTAGCGTAGGTCCAAACAGTCGCTTACGGGACAGACGTGTCCTTGACAAGTTCCCCAGGTCACAACATTGACCTTCGTTTACTACACCACTAAGGTTTGCTATGGCAGTGCCAAGCATGCCTATTAAGCGATGGAACTTCCGCAAGGCCAAATATAGTCAATACATTGCTTTGACGAATAAATTCGCAAAGACTTTGTTGCCGCCTGATTCACTTGATGTGGATGCGCCTTAGCAGGACTTCTGCAACACCATTAAGAAAGCAGCCAAAAAGACTATTCCACGCGGGTATCGAATTAACTTTGTTCCGTGTTGGTATGCAGAATGTGAATCCCTCTATGAAACATTCCTACAGTCTCCTCAGGGCAAGCTAAAGACGCTGAAAAGAACCCCGTCATTGAATGGAGCATCGCCGCCCACACCACACCATACTATCCGGCAGCTAGATGGCGAAACCTTTGCTTAGCAGAAAAACTCTTCACTCTTCGAGCAGACCCTACCACCATGCTGAATAAAAGATCGGAACTAAATGGGAAATGCCGTCATAAAATAAATTTAAATTAAAAAACCTTTCGTAATTATTTGCGGCTTCACCTTTTTCAATATTAGAATTATTTTGTATTTGAATTAGACCACTACTATCAAACCAACAACACTCTTCAAACGATCGAAACTTAACGGTAAACATTGCCACAAAAGCAAATTCATATTAATTATATTATCTTTCTTGTGGTTCAAAAACATGCAACTTATGCTTATCAGAAAAATTACAAATTTTTTAGGCTGACCCCAAAAAAGAGAAATATAATTTGAATAAGTTTTCAAGTTTTGGTGATACAAAAGGAATTTTAAATATCTAGAATGACAGTTTATACGCTTCTTTTGTGTATATAATTTACAGATGCATAACTTGAATGGAGAATTATGATTTTACGCTTGTATTTCTTATCAGAGACTAAATATTTAATACACTTTTGGCAAATGATTTTCAAATTGCTTACGGAAACGAAATTTAAAGAGCTTTTTAGTTTAAAAGGACTTTTATTGTAACGTTTTACTCCAGTTAAATGGGAGGAAGTTTGTTTACAATGCAAGTTTAATTTTTCTAATTATTATAAATTTGATTTTATCACACTTCATTTGCAATATAATCTTGACCGCATTAATCTATAATTAATTATTTTTTCAATAGTTTTACTTTTAGTATGTTGTAGTCTTCATCATATTGATAGTGACTGCATAGTTGGCGCATTGTGTACTGGTACATTGTCTTGGTAAAGGATAAGCGCATTTTTCCATAAATCTGGTTTCTTTCCTAGGATTTTTTCCTCAATTTTTCCAAAACCCGTTTGTAGCAATACTGATTAATGGTTGATCCTTCTGCAAACCAATTCTCTATAACTATTACACATTCGTAATATAAAAAAAACAATTAACATTGCTTTAAATTACAACTTGCTTTGTTTTTCTTTCTTACTTTTTGATAAGTTTGCGGTCTTCCAAAGCATGGACTGCCTCTTTGTCTCAGGGTCGTACTAAACAATTTATGTATCATCATACATAAATTTATGTATAATGATACATAAATTTTTTAGTACGTTTTGGGTTTTCGCCAATTAGTAATAAAATGTCACCACAGATCTTGTGGTATTTTTCTTTTTGGTCAAGAGTTAGAAGCTTTGAAACGACCTCAGCACAAACTTTTGTCATGTGTAGGATGTCGTGCAAAATTTGCCCAACTGTTTCTATCAATGGACAGCATTTCTGCTATCAGTCTAATGCTGAGCCAGCAATCTTCTCGAAAAATTTTTTTAGTTTTTGAAAATTTTCAGTTATTTTTGATGTGCTTGGGCGTCCAGAATGTTCATCATCTTCAACATTATTCTGGACTTTCCGAAATCTTTTGTGCTATTCAAAGACACGTGTTTTTAACATGAATTCTTCCCCGAAATTTCCGTTAAAGTTTGAAATTAGTCGCTAGCTGTTTTTTTCAATTTTACCAAAAATTTCAGGTTAATTATGTTTTACGCTTAACATTTTTCTAAGCATGAAACAAAATTTTTTTTGCAGTTAGCGTTTATACATTCTACAACTCACCTTTTTTTCCGACGCGCAAAAGAAAGTCCACTTGCTTTAATCAGCGCTTGCCAAAAAACTACACGCACGTTTAGTTTAAACTTGCAAGGTAACGTAAAGAATACCCTAGTAGTTAATTTTGTGATTTTGAGCGACTAGAAGTTGTTTTCTTAACTTTTAAAACCCAATCTCGTTATTTTATAGCCGCACCTCGTATCACTGATTTAATAAATTTATTGATTTCTAATAAGTATTTATCTTAATACAGTTAAGTCAATACTACAAATTATTTTGTTTTGTGCTACTTGTGATTTATCTAGTATTGTTTGCTTAGTACTTTTCTATGCAACAATGCAGTTCCAATATTTAAGATACCCGCCCTTACGAGTGAGCGTCTTGCTTTCCACACTTCCTGCTGCCTTTTCACTTACCTTTCTCCTCTTTTTCTTCTCTTGTTTTCAATATGTTCAGCAGTAGCATAGCTTCCACAGGTGCCCTGCTGTGCGGCACCTGAGACGGTCGTTAATAACCGGGGACGCGACCGATCCGGTATGGATTAATGATTATAACGCATTTGTATGTTTTGGCAAAATAATTTTTACGCCGGATGCTCTTCCTGCCGCAACCCTCTCCATTTATCCGGGCTTGGGACTGGCATCAAGAAACACAGAAATGTTCCTCCAATGACTGGGTTTATCAGGCTCTCGCTGCATTTAAACTGAAACTAAATAATTTATAGTGCTGCTGCAGAACTATTTTTTTGTATCCTTTTTATCGATCTTTCGTAAAGCTTCTTTTTTAACTGGAAAACATAGCTTCAAAAAAATACTTACGTAATCCGGTTACTTGATATTTTTAAAAATCAGATTAATTCGGAGCAAAATTTCTGGATACCTTGTAAAAATTTCAACAAAAAGCCAAAAAGCAATAGAGATAAAAACATTTTCACTTAAACGCCGACGTTTCGAGAGTTGACTTTTTTATTGTCTAAACAAAAAAAGTTTTTTGTAAAAAACAAAACTTAAAGCACTGTTACATCACAAAAAAAATACAAATTTAGTTAATGATCAATAAATATAAAGAAAGGTACAGAATTTTGATTTAAATATTTACCAATGTTTTTTTATTTTTTATTCGATGAAGCCTTTTATAATAGTTGGTGGCAAAATTCTTTAAAAAAGTTATTTAGCCAAACTGCAATTTCGTAGAAATTACTTGCAATTCAGAATAAAGTAGGATTTAGGGGAACGTTGTCTTTATGTAGCTTAAGTTGGCAGTCGGTCGAGTGGTTAGAGCGCCGTGCTTATGATCAACATGATCGTTGTTCAAAACCTACTTGCGCTATTCTGTTGTGTCCTTGGAAAAGACACTTCACAGAACTTTCCCCTATTTGGCGGTCTTGGCAAGCAGTTTTAAATCAAAGTCATATCTTTATCAAATGATAAGCGGACAGCAATAACTTGGCATCTCCGGAAGCAGGTCAGGGCAGTTCTAAATCAAAGTCATATCTCTATCAAATGATTAGCGGACAGCAATATTTAGGGATCTTCGGAAGCAGGTCAGGGTAATTGCTTACTATATTTATTAGCGCCTTTATTGCTTTCCTGCGAGTCAGGAGGATAAATATTGAGATAAAAATAAAAATAGATAAAATTAAAAACACCGAATAAAATAGGTGTCGTGGCGGAAATAGGTCTGATTTGATTGTAAATTTCTTCTATTCAATTATTGTTTTTTCTTAAACGGTATGAAAATTTTTAAATTTTTAAAAGATCAATTGAATTGTTATCATTGGCTACTGGTTTGAATATTGCTTTTTCTGCAAATTTTTTCCATTTTTGTTAAATAAAACTTTGTTGAAATTGCTACCACTTGTCGCTAAACTGGACTGCAAAACAATTTCATCATTTTAAATTTCTTAGAGCTTCTTTTCCTTATTTGCTAAATAAATGCAGATAATTATTTTTCTTTAAATGAAACTAAGTAGATTTGTATTTTCCTAACATACTATACGTATTATATAAAATTTAAAAAAGGCCGAACTTCTTGTTAAAGATTTTAAAACTCAGTTTAAGCATGTATACTATATAAAAACTGAAGAACATTATTGTATTTGTATTTTTATTTTCCAAAAAACTCTTGACAGCTTCCATAAAGGCACTCCAAAAATATCAGCTTTTAATTTTTCCATCGTTGATCCCAGAAATTTGGTTCAAATATATTTAAAACAGTTACCATCCGTGTTGAGTGCTTTTGCAAAGTTTTTTATGATATTTAACTTGATATGAAGGGGAGGTGAAAAGATTTTAGATCTTTCTTCCAGAGGGTGAGCTTGAATATTTTTTCACCAGGCAAAAATTCTTTTCTTGCAGGCCAACCTTGTTTTATCCAATGCTGGGCCCTAGTTCTGATGTCCCAAAAGCATAGAAAGCATGGAAACTTTGTATAACCACACTGCGAACCAAGTAAAAATCCAACCATTTTTAAATCATCACAAATGATCCAGTTGTGTTTGTTGTATGAAATTTTTTTTCAGAACAAATTTAATTTTGCTATATTTTTTGAGAGTTGTTGAATGCCCAAGAGGAATAGATACCAAAGCGTTAACATTATGCAAAAGAACACATTTCAAGCTTTTTTTTCAGGTATCAATGAAAAGTCGCCAATCATTAGGATATATTCAAAGACTCCGATCATTTTTAGAAGACCTTCAATGTTGTTAACTTATTTAACACAATCTAATTTTCTTGAGTGAGTACGGCAAGAATTCTTTGATGTTTCCGGTAAAAGGTGATAAGAGTACCCGGTATTAAAAAAAAATTTTTTTAAGCCTGAAGCCAGCAGCTCAGACGATTCTTTAAAAAGATTTAATCTCTTTCCAAGTCATTCAGCTCTCTTTGGGAAAAGAGTTGCGGGGATAAAAAAAATGGGAGAAAATCATTATCTGCCAGGGTGTTACTACTGTCAATTGAAACATCCTCCTTTTCACTGGAGAGAAAAGATTCCAGTTGTTAAAAGCCCTCAAAAACTGGAACAGGAAGTCCTTCACTGTGTGTAACTAGCCTGATTGCAATGTCTAAGTTTGGATTTGTGTCACAGACTTTGTTTGGGTATCCTAAAGGACCAATTAAACAAGGTAACCTGAATACCTGTGCTGAAACAAAGCTGTGTTTAATTTTATTTTATTCCGGCTCAAGAAGTAGTTTGCTATGAGCCTGAAGCTTTTATACAGTTGGCTTGACCCAAGCTCGGATTGATTCTTTGAAGACCCTTCTCCAAAAACAAACAGAGACCACTGTCTCTAATAAGAACGAATGTATTACAAAATTCAACTCACAATCGACAAAAATTCTCTTCCACGCTTTGCCAATGCAAAGCGAAATCAGCGCTACGACTTAATTTGATCAACACAAATAATTCTACCTCTGTATAACAAAAATGCAAAACACTGGCGCAAAATAAAATCAATACTCGTCAACCGATACAAAATCTAACGGGCCCTCTGCCCACGCTCTGGGACCCAAAGTCTACTTTCCCTCGAAGCGATTCTGCTTCGACTGACACTTTTTCGCTCACTTTGTCTCTCTTTCTGTGATCGAGCGAGCGTATATATATAGACAAAAGTCACATGACGACAAACTTAATCGTATAAGCTAGATCATTCTCCAACCCTCTACGAAAAACGCTTTTGCTGGAACCAAATCGTATATACACGAACATTCCACTACCAGGCTTGAAAAAAACATTTTAAGTCATTACTGTCGAGCGAAAAGAGAAAAAGGACTAGAAAATACATCAAGCAATAGAAGGCGACTAGTAGAAATTACGTCACACAATACGAGAGTAGCGTTTTACCGGCCACGCGATTATTATTTCATAATAAAACTTTAAATTACTTTTAACGGGAATAAACCAAATTGTCATGATTAAAATTATTATGAATGATGTGTATCAATATGTCAAGGAGTTCCTATTCTTCCTATTGATGGCTTTAGTTTTCACTGCACAAAAATAGCAGTTGTTGCCGTGATCTTTTGGCTCTCGCCACACCATTGCAAACTCTAGGCTTTTTCTACTTTTGTTTGTTCATTGCCGTAAATTTTCTACACAAGGTTTACACACAATAAGGAGTGTCCATGGCTTGTCTTGATTACCCAGCATCACTTTGAAGTAGGCAAGATAAGTACGCTTTATAAAATCACTGATTGTTTTCCTGTGCTCTAAAGTGTATTCGCCACAGATATAGCACAAAACATTTGGTTCAATTAAACAGCGTCTTCTTGATGATGTAGCCATAATCAAGATTTTTATAAACTTAAGCAATCTGTAATATTAATGATTTTTAAGTCACAAACTAGAATAAAAGAGAGCGTGCAGTCGTGCAAGCAATTAAACATAATGTAGAGAACAGTACCCTATGTAAACATTAATGATATCACAAACAACCAATGGATAATTAAGACATGCAACAGATAGCAAATGAATTGAAATCTGGATGTTACAGGTAAGTCTAAGATTAGAGCTAAACCATCCACCAAGGCCTCACAAAAAACGAAATTCTTAGATAACTTAAAGAGTTGACCTAAAAGAAAAAAGGACTTCATTTTTGTAATTAGTCACTCAGAATTAATCTAAATCAGCTCTAAAACCTTGAGCACCAAAATTGAGTTGGCCAGTGATTACCAGACTTGTTTATTGCTGAAAGAAAAATAAAAAAAAGATTTTTTGCTATTGAATTAGTTTGTCGCAGATGGCTTAAATCAAAACAAAAACTTTTATTAGAGTAAAGATAAAAAAGCAGCAAAACTAAAAGGTTTTAAGTTTAGATCAAGAAAGAATGAAAAACAAATTGAAAATTAAATAGATACCCAAGAACAAATAGCCAATAGCAACGAAAAGTAATAAGTATTATTATATATAAAAGGAAAAAGGATGAAATTGATGAATTCTTGTCTCTCCCTGCTTGACCTTTTTCGATGACTGTCTTATACAGTCCAAGGATAGTCTGGCACAATTCCTTTTAATAATTAGCGGCTGATATAGAAGGCAATGCGGTTATAATTCAATTTGAATTTTGTAATAAGCAGAAAAATAAAGAAAAAGGCTAAAGTTTTATTCTTTATTTTTCTGCTCCCAATGATTTACATAACCGTTCCTGCACTGCACATTTTTTGTCATTTTTGTCGTTTTTGTCTTTTTAAATATTAATATTTAGTTTGAATTAGGTAACGCGGCCGTGCTTCTTATTTTTTCTCCTTCTTAACTCTCTTTATACTTTCTGCATGTTTAACATTCGTCGTTGTGTCGCGTTTCCTTTTCATGCTTCATAGTACTGTACATTGCACATACTTAATAATGTTATTAAGCATGAATAAAATATCATCATCATCGTCATCATCAAGCTATTTGTCAAAAAACGATGATAAGGGAGTGATTAATGTTGGGACCATAACAGAGCTAGGTTTGAGAATTGTAATGAATGTTCAAGTTTAGTAGAATCTTGAAATACTCCAAGAGCCCAACAGCAAACAAAACCACTAAAAAAAATTCCGCTTTGAGTGAAAAAGCAATTTTTACTTAAAAACCACAGTAAAAAGCAAAAAATAAAAAGATACAATTAAAAATTAATAAAAAAAGAATAAGTATAAAATTGTCAAATAAATACAAAAGTGATTTTGCAGAATCTTCTTCACGTCTTTGCTTAACCATTGTAATATTGGAGAAGACACTTGAATTGATATGGTACAATTTTTTACTCATTTATGACACAATTTTTTTTATTATTTCTGAAACACAAAAAGTAAGATCAGCAATGGATTATACAGCAAATGCAGTTGTTTACAAGTATGGTTTTAGTTCATGGGATTTTTTAATTTACCAATGATTTACACATTTTTATCTATTCAAAGAACATATTCAACAATTTTTAGGAAAAGTATCTTTTCGATTGTTCTGCTGTTTCTGACCGACTCAAGTGGAATAAAATAGAATAAAATGCATGCAAAATCACACTTATATAAGATCACGTCACGTATGCCAAATTTTTCCCAAAACTGCGAAAGTATTAAAATGGCAATTAAAATAGCCTTTAACATTGGCCAAAGCTCACGTTATCAAAAATAGCCAATTAGAGAATTGTGACTTAACCAAATTTAGTAAGTAAAAGTCTGATTAGTGATATTAGAATAATCGAGAAAAGAAAAAAAATCCTAGGCACTACAGATCACGGTCTCTTAATCTGATAGACACGTGCGAATGATTACAATTGATAAAACAAACAATTAAAACAATAATAAAACAGATTGCTAATAAGTTAAGTAAATCAAGTTATATTAAGTGATTCCACCGACTGCGCAATCATTACTTCATATGAATAAATTACGTCATATTGAAATTTAAAACTGTTAAAAAAGTTCAAAATTAACTGCAAATTTATAAAGATAAAATTAAGATTTGAACAAAGATTGACAGTTGGAAATGGTTATACCCTGTACCGCGTTGTTGTAGACTAATCCAAACAAATAAATATTAGTTTTATTTAACTGAAAGACGTTGCATCTACCAACTGTGATAACAGCAATGAAACATAGGAATTTTAACATGTTGGTAACTGCCAAGGCAGCCGTAAGCATACCAGGAAGGGAGATGACGTGTGATTAGTACCGTACACGCGCGCACAGTTCGGGTTCGATTACACGACATTCACCCTCGCTCACAGTAAAAATAAAGATTACGTTACAGAGAAAAGCGTACACAAAAATAGGTAGGACTACTTAAAAAAAGTAAAAACTAAGCCAAACAGTCAATTAATTGTACTCTAACCTATCGGGAGGTTATCTTTGGCAACTAGACCGCCAATTGTTTTGATGTGTTTGCATGTGTTTGCATTCGATGTGTTTGCGGAGCTTGCAGATCAGGTTGATTATCCAAATTATTTGTTCCTGGAAAATCATGCGAACAGCTGTCCGTTCTTTCTAATGTAGAAAACGGAGTTTCGTTACTTTGAAGAAGACTCTGGGAATCTTTTGCATCTCCTGGACCGGCTGGAGTAGGTGCAATATCTCTCGCAGACGCAGTAACCTCGCGGCCTTCGAGTGATTGTACTACGGCGTAATTCGGATTAGCGTGTAGCAAATCTATTTCTTCTACAACAGGATCATACTTATCTCGTACATGTTTACGCACATAAACAAGTCCAGCTTCGGTCACTAAGCTTGGAGCTTTGGCACCAAACATTGAACAACAGGGAAATTTAAAAAACAATCATGGGGAACTTCTTTCGTAGCTGTGCAAAGTAACGATCTCAATGAGTGAAGAACATCTGGGATAACCATCCTCCAATTAACGATTTCTAAGCCAGTAGTAAGGAAGGGCTGGTTTGCTTGGTGTTGCCCGGAGCAGGATCAGGAGCAGGAGCGCTGATATCACAGTGATAATGCAAAGTGTTTTGTATCGAAAGAGATTAAGGAATTTTTAAACAAACGGGGAATCGCAAGTACTTTTTCCTCCGTGTATAACCCTCGTGGTGATTCTCAGTGCGAAAGTTTTAATGGCATAATTTGGAACACTATAAAACTGGCGCTCCGCACAAACGGCTTAGAGTAGTAAGGAAGGGCTGGTTTGCTTGGTGTCGCCTGGAGCAGGAGCAGGAGCGCTGACGTCATCAGTGCGCCTACGGTTCCGAACACTAGGTTTCATGAGTCAGCAAACCTAAAAGTTTTGGTCAAAACCCCTTTTTTAGTCGAAAATCGATTTAGTTTCAAGTTTAAAAAACTATTTTAGTCTTTCCCGGTGTTGTGCAGCTTTAAGATTGATAAGATTTATTGAAAACGGTTTTATAAAGTTTATAAAGACAGTAGTCTTGATTTTTGTTGTAGACCATTAATTTTTACTTTCTAGGGTGTATACAGTATATTTAAAGTCTATTTAGTTTCAAGTTTAAAAAACAATTTTAGTCTTACCTGATGTTATTCAGCTGTAGGATTGGTAAGATTTATTCAACACGATTTTATAAAGTTTATGTGGTAGACAGTTACCACGTATTTCCTGTATTTTCGCAGTAAAGCATGAACGTCGTTTCAGAAGCTAAACCGTATTAATGGTTGCGTTTGATCTTAAGCAAACTCTAACTATTTCCAAAAAAAAAATCAATGTACTATGCGTTTTTCGCTAACTTTTAATCGATATTTGTGCACATTTAAACGTTTCCTGGGCAACCTTGATTTTTATTCACCAAATACCTATAGTCAAAAGTTGTTTTTTTTTTCTATACAAGTTTAATTTTTAGGTGCCTATAATCAATTTTAAACATTTTTCTAGGTATGCTTAACTTTTATTTGTACGATATCTATCTTCAATTTTTTTTTCTATGTAACCTTAATTTTTGTTAGACCTTTGTTTGATTTTTCAAAAACTTTCCCAAACAAGCTCAATTTTTGAGATATTTATCTTCAATCTTTTTTCTACACTACTTTGATTTTTGTTATATTTATGTTCAATTTCTCAATTTTTCCCTAAGAAAGTTTGGTTTTAGATACTTTTATTCAATTTTAAAAC
>CAVMFT010000034.1:0-16810 GCA_963680785.1 Diplosoma virens | reverse complement strand
GGAAAGGAAAACAACCTTTCCTCTAATTGTTTGTCTGATTCTTTCACTTTTGTAAAAGAAGTCAGATAATTTACCTTTTCTCCTTCCTCTGTGTTTCTTTGTTCTTTTGATATTTCCAGTCTCTTCATTAATGTCCCGCTTGCTGAAACCATAGAAATCTGTGCTGATGCCCTTTACAATGACGACTCAATGGCGCCATCCTTTCCACGCAACATCTTTGTCGAATTAATGCAGCTAGCCACCTTCTCTGTGGAATTTAGCTTCAATAACAACATGCATCGACAAATCGACGGCGTCGCTATGGGCTCACCGCTTGGTCCAGCTTTAGCAAACATTTTTGTTGGCTACCAAGAAGCGAAACTTTTCAACATTGCCAAAAGACCGTTGGTGTACTTCCGGTACGTTGATGATACTTTCGCCGTATTCAACAATGAAGAAGACTGCAACAATTTCTTCATCCAGCTCAACTCTCTTCATCCCTCACTTCGCTTCACCTATGAAAAGGAATCTAATCACTCTCTCCCTTTCCTTGACGTGTTAGTAGAAAGGCATGATTCAGAATTTCTAACTTCAGTATACAGGAAACCTACCTTCACTGGCCAATATCTACGTTGGAACTCTTTCAGTCCCCAGAAACGGAAAATCAATCTAATTGGTACTCTCGTTCACAGAGCTTTTATGATTTGTTCTAAAAGCAAACTGGACCAAGAGCTTGGCAAAATTCGTTCAATTCTTTTGGAAAATGGCTACCCGGAACGTGTAATCAATTCGGCTTTCAAGCGAAAACTTCAACAAATAAACTCTAACCTGGTCCACACAGTAGAAAAGTGCCCTGTCTACCTACACATCCCATGGATTGGAAACGTCTCGATGAGGTTTGAAAAGCAGATTACGTCTGCTGTGAAACGCTGCTTTTTCTCCGTCGAACCACATGTTATTTTCAACACCCGACAGCTCCTTCCAGCGATTAAGAAAGACGTGTTACCTTCCCATCATCACAGCAATGTTATTTACCAGTTTTTGTGCCACTGCGATAGTCGGTACGTTGGTCGCACGTCTCAATGGCTAGAAGAGCGAATTAAACAACACGTTCCTAAATCCATCACCAATCCTCGTACCTCGGCCAACCGCCAAAGTCTTTCCCGCTCTTGCAAGAACAACATACGCCCACAACAATTTCACGAATCCGCCATTGGTCAACATCTTCTTGACAACGCCCAATGTGCCCTCCATTACAGCAACGAAAAATTTTCTATTCTCGCTCGAGGTCGCTCTTCCTTTCACCTTTCTGCTCTTGAAGCGACTTTCATTAAATCTCTCAATCCCCTTCTGTGTAAGCAAAAAGAATTCGTATACTCTTTGAAAATTTCTTAATCTTTTCTCTCATTGGTTGACTCTTTCAGCCAATGAGAACTCTACTTTCTTCCTTTATAAATTAGTTCGGTTTCAATTCTGCTTCATTCTGACGATTTCCCCTGAAGAGTGTCAGATGAAAAGCTTTGGGAAGAAAAATCTTTTACTTCAAGCAATTTTATAAGGTTCTATCGTTAAAACTAGTTGATGTTATTTTGAAACTTGTTGATGTGCTCGTGGACTCATTAAATCCTTCCGCGGATTCGGGTTGGGAAACACTGGTCTACAACAACGGTAGACTTTTACCATTCTGTCCAACTCCTACTTATCTTGGGGTAAAACTGGACAGATTGCTCACGTTTCATCACCATTTAGTGGCATTGCGCAAAAAATTATCTTTGTGCATCACACTGCTGAGGCGACTCGTGGGCTCAGGATGGGGTGCTGGTGCTAAAACACTTCGCATAGCCACCTTGTCTCTAGACTACTCAACAGCTGAGTACTGTGTGCCAGTCTGGTGTTGCAGTGCTCACACTCACCTCATTGACAGTGTCTTGAATGACGCCTTGCGCATAGTTACTGGATGCCTGCATCCCACTCCAACGAACCACCTACCCATACTCTCAGGCATCCAGCCAGCTGAGCTTTGCCAACTGGGAGTGACACTCTCCTTGGCTCACCATGGATCTCTGGACCCCAATCATATCTTGCATGGTCTTTTAAGTTGGTCCTCAGATACTTGCCAAGTGAGACTAAGATCCAGACGCTCGTTTGTGCCAGCTGCGCAAAATCTCTTGGACAACCTTGCCAGACTTGGCATCCGCGCCTCTGAATGGACAAATCACAAATGGAAAATGGAGTACTGTGAAAATGCTTCCAGGCTCCATGCTTTTGTGCCCAAGACCAGTGCCAGGCCTGTTGGGATGGGCTTACCCCGAGCAGCTTGGGTTAGGCTCAACTGCCTGTGGACTGGTGTTGGGCGATTCCATTTGTCCATGCACAAATGGGGTCTCGCTCCTTCACTAAATTGCGAGTGTGGCGCCTCTGAGCAAACCACAGACCATGTACTACCAGCATGCCCTATACATCAGGCACCACATGGAGCACAAGGTCTGACAGTTTTGGATGACAATACTCGATGCTGGCTTAATGACATCACTGCCAGCATCTGGTCCAGGCAGTGCAGCAGTCTAGGGTAGTAAAAGGATAAACCCTCGGCCCCAGTCCTGTTTGCGTCTGACCTGGAGTGGATGCCCTTCAAACAACAACAACAAAGATATTACTATCCAGTTGAAATATTTTAATTTATTTTTTTAGTTTTATAGAGATATGATTGAAATTTAGAACTGCTTGCCATGACCACCAAGGAGAGTGTTAATTTCAAAGTTTACTGTAGACCGCACAGCAAATCTCTCTCTTCTTTAGCTCCAAATTCTTCAAACTATAGGAAGCTATCTGAGCCTTCCCCAATCACACCACTGGCTTTCCCACACGTCTTATGGCTTTATAATATTTATTAAAGTTGAGATTTCGATATGAAGGTATAACAGGCTTCCACAAGCCAACGACCACAATTATTTTCTCAACAATACTGCTTAAACAATGCAGTTAACTATACAACCAACATGCCGCCAATGTGCTCCCAACGATGCAGCCAACAATGCAATCGCAAAACGAAAGTTACCCAAGTTTCACTTGCAATCTACAAACTCACTCTACAAAATTAAACCACCGAACCACTTGATCACCAACGACTGAAAGAGGAATTAAATTTACCAACAGCTCAATTTATAGTGTGCATGCCACGTGTAAGTGAGCCAATCAGATTTCATTAAGATCGCTGCACGTGATCTACCTATAAAGCAGTGAACGCAAACAATAGAATTAATTAACAGGTTTCAAAAAAGACTTATATGTAGTTAATTAACTTTTTCAATTTCAGTGCGATTTCTATTCTTATGATTTTAACAGAGGGGATGTTCTTTTCAAGAAGTCATCATAAGTGATTTTTGTTTGTGAAACTAACCATAATCCACCTGTGGTTACTATCACTTATTAAAAAGACTCTTTTCCTCACTGGTTCTTTTTTATTCCATTTTGATGCTATTGCGTGGATTCCAAGTTAGTTTCACAAAAAAATTGCTTACAGTGACTTGTTAAAAACACCCTAAAAAACAGTTAACATCTCTTCTTGAAGAGACACACAGGGGAAAGTGCTGTAAAGTGTCTTTCTTAAGGACACAACAGAATGATGTGAGTAGTTTTTGAACTGAGACCATGTTAATCACAATCACTGTGTACTAATCGCTTGACCATGCAGATGATGATAAGATTTTATTATCATTTAATTATTAAGCAGCATATTTATTGTCTAATACAAAAACAATATTTAAATCAACAATAAAACATATTACCTTTAACAGTACAGTTGCCAAATATATTGTTTTCTGTTGTAATGCAATTACCACAACTTATATAATATGTCCTTTGATAAGATACTTCAAATAATGAAAACAATATTAATAAAAAGTTTAAACTATTTTTCATTTTTCAAACCTATTTAATTATTTATCTAAAACATATTCTCACCAAATAAAAATATCAAAATCTATTTTTTAAAATATAATTATTTTTAATACACCTTGCCAAAATAAATATTAGGCAACTGCAAATTTATAAAAAATAAAAAGAAAACCTTACATAATAATTATAAAAAAGAAATAAATTTAAGTTTTATTAATAAGATACTATTATTTCATAATTAACATCAGAAATAATCTATAATTAATATAAGGTTACATAATGTAGGGAAATAGCACCACAGTAAAATATTTTTTAATGCTGTAAAAAAATGATAGAAAATTTATTATGATTATTCAAAAAATAGCCACAGCCTTATAATTTGCTAATAAAAATAATCTTTTAGTCCTTATATTTAATGATCCAAAACACAATCTAATCATATTATTTAAAAATTTTTGTAGTTTTCTAGATTACAATAAAACTGTAAGGTTTTTTTAATTTATTAAAATAAAGGAAGGTAAATATAAATTATAAACATTTTTTTAAAAAACCCATATATTTTTTTAAGAATGGCAATATCTGTGAAAAGAATTGCTTAGTGAAAGACAGGGTTGCCAGAAAGTTTTGGTGGTTTGTAGCCAAAATTAATAAAACAAGTGGCAAATTTACATAAAAAGTAGCCCAAAATTAATATTTAACAATAAACTTAAAAACAATGGGAAACAAAATGAATAGTAACTGCTTGAATATCCTACAGCTTAAAAACACAAAACTGCCATTAGTAGTTAAAATACCTCTTTAAATTATAATTATTGCATATACTTGTATTTAAAAATAACACAAAAGTACATACTTAAGCATTTCTTAAATTGTAGTAATATCAATGCAACTATAGTCCCTGTTGACTGTGAGTTTACTGTAATTTTATAAGCTTACAAATAATATTTTAACAATACATCTACAACTGCAAAGTTGAAAATAACTCAGTAACCATATGAAATCAATGCAGTTCACTGCAATATTATATTTACAAATGTTTTACATATAATAGGCTTATTACATTAATCTGATATAATAACAAAATAATGTTTACAACTAAAATCTCAAACTTTTACTTGATTAAGCTTACTAACATTGTAACTGTCATAAAGTGTTTATTCATGGACACAAAAAAAAAAGAGTTGAATTTAAACCAATATTATATCAATTGCCAATTAAACATTCTCTTATCTGCCTGGCCACACTGCAATAAAGTTCCTTGCCATAAATAAAGTATTCCACCACTATTTATTACAAGTCTCACTAACAATTACATAAAATAAATGATTGCTTGAAAAGAAGTCATTATATGAAGCTTTTTAACTAACATTTATTGAAAGAAAATTATCACAATGAAACAAAACCAATTGGGTAATATAGTCAGATAAAAAAAAAAAATCTTATTTGTCCAAAGAAAATTATTCAGTAGAGCAAGAGTGTTATGCCATATATGAATTTTATTTGTTTGTATAAATGTTGTTAAAAATCTTTAAGTAGGTTTGAAAGAAAACAAATAAAAAAGTGCCTTTAAGAATGGAGAAATTCTTGTTGATTGATAGTAGAAATTCCTTGCACAGAGTGGGTTTTTTGAGAGGTGTTTATCAATGACAAAAACATGGTAGAAAGCAGATTGAACATTCAAGTCTTTTCAAGAAGTCATCGTTAGCCATTTTTGTTCGTAGAACTAAGCCAGATCTGCTTGCAGTTACTATTGCTTCTTGAGAGATCTTTTTTTTATTCTATTCTGGTCCTGAAAGGGGGATTCCAGGTTAGTTTTGCCAAAAAAAATTGCTTATGGTGACTTCTTAAAGAGACCCAAAAAATATTGGGTCTTTTCAAGAAATCACCATATGCGATTTTTGTTTGTAAAACTAACCTAGATCTCTCTAATTGGTTAACATTGCTTCTTAAAAAGATCCTTTTCCTCTGGTGTTGCAGGTTAGTTTCATTGAAAAAATTGCTTACAGTAATTTCTTGAAAAGATTTTATTTTATTTTTTTGGTTGGCTAGAACCAGGTAGAATTTTTTAGAGTTGAGCAAAAGTTTGATTGGAAACAGATTTGGGGATGTGTTATTTGATATGGATAAAAGAGCATAATAAAGAACACATCCTTAAATACGTTTTTGATTGACCTGTTGCTGAAACCTAAAAATTTCAGTTCTAACCCATTCTAGCAAAATCAATATTAAAATTTACTCTACTCTTTACATGCTTCCACCATTGTCCAATACCTTCAAAAAATCAACAATATTTATATTGTTATACTGACAATGATTTCTCAATTTTTGCAAGAGGGAGTTCTTTTTATTTGTTCATTTTAGAAGCTACTTTCATCAAGGTGCTCTTAATTGTACATGACATGATATATACTACAAGCTTTTGTGTGATCACAAATAACCTCTTCCAACCAATTTTGAAAAAGTGGTTCTGTCATCCACAATTTCTAAAACCATTTGGTATATTGGGCCATTTACACATTATCTATTTGAAATATAAATTAGATTAAGCTATTATCTACAATTATTTACTTCACCAATTTTTTACTTAACTATAATAAAGTTATAAAAAAAGATAGCAGTAGGTTAATGCTATACTACCCTGGTAATTTCTTGATAATCAATAAATTTTTTTATACCAGCTGTTAAGAAAACAATAATGACTGCATGTTTTCTTAGAATTACTGCTTTTACCTTTTTTCTGAAAACCTGCAATTTTTTTACTAAGCAAAATTTTTAAAAATTGCTTTTGAAATGCTTTTTTTGTTAAATTTCTATTTTGTTAAAAGTAGATAAGAATAAGGCATCAATAAATTTTCAAGTTTCTTGTATGAACAAATAACTGAATAACCTAATCTGTAAATTCAATTTAAGATTTTATTCTTAGATGGGACCTCTTCCACATAGATATTACTAAACTTATAAAAAACAAGTGTTATCTGATTCATATTTTTCAGGTTTGTTTAAAGGTAACATCTACAATAATTTAAACTATACATTTAATTTATTCAGACATGCACTGAAAAACAATAACCCAAAAATCTAGGCTTCATTTTATTACTCAAAGAAGCCTCCACATAAAGGCCTACAAAACAAAACATTTCCTATTTTTCAGATCTGAATTAAATTTCCTATACAGTTTATAGCAATTTTAATAATATAATTCATAATCTTCTCTAGATCTATTGCATCTCAAACTGCCATTTTTTTAACTAAAGCAAGTCAAATCTACTAACACGTTTATAGTCATTCATAAAAAAATTATGATTTTACAAAGAGGTCAATAGTTATTTCAAGTAAAAAAGGGTGATACAGTACTGATTGACAATTAAATGTTTTGGCAAATTTTTAAGTGAAAAAAATAGCACAATACAACAAAAAATAGCCCCGTCAACTTTAAAAGTAGCCCAAAAAGTAGGAAGGTCGCAAGTCACAAATTTCTTTGACAAGAGCATCAAAAAAAAAGTAACACAATTTGCTACTTTTCGCCCAATCTGACAATTCCGCTTGAAGAAAATCTTATTGGATTTGAATTGGGGGAATTCCCACCAAGAAACAGCTTTGCCAAAAGTAAATGGATAAACGTCAAAAAATATTTCCACTCCGGTAATCAACCATTTGTAGCAACTCTCTCCTACAGTACTTCGCTATTTTTTGCCGCATAATGCTTTGAAAGAAAGCAATTCTTATTTAACTGATGACTGTGTACGAAAAAGAAAAGACATTTTTCAAAATTTATAATCTAACACTTCGAATGACCGCCATTTCTGTTACCCATATTTGCAAGCACTTGTCCTTTGTAAGATACAAAAGAAATTCTCTTGGCTTAATAATTCAATATCAGCTTGTGCATCAATATTTATATTTTCAAATTTCACTCAAATCGCCTATCCATGCATGTGCTTATTGAAATTTTGTGATGCTTTGGCAACTGACAGTCAAAAAAAATAAGCTAATTTATTATTTGCGGCTTATCCCCTTCAATTAGAAGATTAAAATTTTTTTCAAGTCACCAAGTTTTGTGTGAGACTTCAAAAGTTAAATTCTCAACCTTCACGACCCCAATTATTAGGTTTTTCTAGCTTTGGGATACTTTTCTGCCTAGAAGTTAGCGCACAAAAAACCTAGGCTACAACGTTTTTTCAGTATTGTTCGTTTGTACGTGTCTCTTTTATTTTGTGTAGTTTTTACTGTTTTGTTTTGTTTTTTTCCTGTTGTGTACCGTGAATCTAAGTTAAATCATAAAATAAATTACTTAACAATAACATGACATAACAAAGCTAAGAAAACTAACAAAACTAACATAACATAGCTAAGAAAATAACATAACAATTTTACAAAGAGAAACAATACAAAAAAAAACACATAACAACGAGAAATAAGCGAGTAGTAAGAGTGAAGATTTGGTTTTGGACAAGCTCCATGATCATTGTGACTATTTGCTTTTCCAGGTGTTGATAACCTCCTAAAGTATTCTTATACTACTGTTACTTCCACAGAATTAGTTTTTGAAATTTATGTTCCGCTGGTAAAAAGTTTTTTAAATTTTTGTAGAACTTAATTCAGTAACTCACTACGTTTTTTAATCTTATAACCTTTCGGTGCCTGTTAAGAAGGCCTCACCGATAACGCAAATTTGGCCGCCTACCAAAAGACAAAATTCTTAAATCTTTTTACTGGATCTGCCCTAGGAACCAGTAACAGCAAAAATACAGTCTAGCTAAACCACAGCTCAGACTACCACAATAACTTCTTTATTAAAAAATATGCTCCAATCCACTTAGGAGCCCACAATAGTATAAATCAACAGCAAATACAGATTCAGTAGCTTAATTCTTCACAATAACGTAGGCAACCAGAGACTTGCGTTCAAAAAATATGAATTCACACAGCGAACAAACTTCAAATACTAAGTTACCACAACGAATCATAATAATGCTTCCGAGCGATCCTTATTTATATCACTCGGTCGTGAGTATCTCGAACGTTCTGAAAGTTACTTAAATCACTTTCTCTACTAATCAGGAAATTAAGCAGTATTGCCATTTTCTTGTAATAAATGTAAAATATTTAAATTGCTTATAAAACCGTTATTTCTTCGGCTATTTGAGCCGGACCAAAGCGAAATCAAAGAGATTTTTCAGGAGATTGTAAATATACATAATGGGGGCAATTTTTAAGAACGGAACAACTACTTAGATTGCACATAAACTGTAGTAACCTCTTTGATTATGTTGAATACATTAGTTTTACAGAAGAATTAATAGGCTACTTATAGTCACAATAAAGCAATTGTAGGCCTACAATACAAGATTCTCACAGCAGGTATAACGCATGATTAGTATGTGTATAAATATTAAACAATTTACTTTATCAACACCCCTTTTTGTTAAATTTTTGACAATCACCAAAATGGTAGTCAGTGATGTCTTTAGTACGGAAAGAACGGAGCGGTCGCATTGGGCCTATCTAAAAATGTCAAAAAAGTGTACCCCCCTAAACAAAATATTGCTCTATGTCTTCATAGTGAAACCAAATGTGGTACCCCTGTTTCGGGTTAAACCGATGACATTTTCTGTTTTGAAGCGATCTGTAATTGGATTTTTAAATGGTTTAACTTGCGAGTGTAACCAATTTGTAACTGTAGTTTAATTCTATATAGCGCACAATTTGTTATATATCTGTCTTTATGAATTTTCTCTTTTTAACTTTTTTTTTAAATTCACGTATTTACTAACAAAAAAGCCTTAAAATATAAATAGCGCACGCCAGAGAGAAAAACATTCATTTCATTTAAGTAATAAAAATACTTTTGGCCGAAGTATATCTAATTGCTTTGAACTTTGGAATCGTGATCGCAACTTAAGTTATTTGGCTCTTTACTTTCCTAAACTTCTGTAACAAACTTTTATTTGGCTTCTGTATAAATTTTTCGTAGTAGCTATTTTTTAGTGATTTACTCGTATATGTTATGTATAGGATTACAGGTACAAAATAGAAGTATTTGTCAATCAAGTTTTAACGTGGAGGTCCCCCTTTTGTAAGGCCATCACTGATTGTAGAAACATATTTTCTTAATTGGATTGGATTGGTGGCGTGTGGGTTCGAGTTGGTTGCTCATGTGTGTTCTCTTCATGGGGCAATGTAGACTATTATTATTTGCAGAAGTTATCGTGATTACGGCCATTTGAGAAGAGCGGGAAAAAGTGTAGTTATCATATGTAGTATGATTCAATTTCTGTTCCAAATTTTTTTGCATGTTGACTCGGTTTCTTTTGTACATTCTTTCCTTTGCAGCTCGAGTTATACAGCTATTTATCCCAATCTTCTTGGTAATTTCACTTTTGGACCATTCTTTCTCTTCTAGAGATTGAAAATATTTATGATCTCCAACGCCGACAGAAGGCAGATTTTTTGCTGTTTTGTCGTACTGTTTTTGGATTGAGTTTTTCCTTTTTCTTTGCTTTTTCAAATTCATAGCATTTGGCGAAGAATATTTAATTAAATTCGATATCACCGATCTGGTTTGTCGGCCATATATAATTTGTGACGGACTAACGTTCACATCTTGTCGAGGTGTGTTTCTCAGTTCTATAGTAGAAGCGCTAAATATTGATCTTTATAATTTTGTGCAGTTGTTTTCAATAAATACTTGGCAGTTTCTACTGTAGCTTCAGCCTTGCCATTTTCTTGTTGGTGTCCCGGTGACGACGTAATGTGAGTAATGTGCCATTTTTTTACAAAGCATATTAAAATTGTGAAAAATAAATTGCAAGTCACAGTCAGATACAATAACTTTAGGAATATTGTAGCAAACTTATCAAACTAACCATTGAAATTCAGTTCAGTTCAGTTCAGTCGTTTTTTATTTCCGCCACTTGTCTAACAAAATACTTACATCAACATAATTACACTACGGAAAAAGGGACATGCAACAAAACGAAATAACGTTGAAACATGCAAAAACTCAATAAACTACATTAGCTAAGGTAACGGCTTGCATGGTTGCATCACCTAGAGAAAAAGTATATATACGAGAATAAAAAGTTTTTAAAAAATGCCTAAAAGAAAAAAAAACATAAAAAAAATGCATAGAAACAACAAAGAAAAATTATAACAGCCTTGTTTATTATTATAATATTATTTGCTGGCATGCAACCCCAGCACAGGGAGGCTTTCAGGTACTACACCTTGCCCAAGGGTGACCTGGAGAAAGTTGTAATTGGGTATCCTCATAAAACGGAGAGAGAGACACAATTTGTCACACAGACAGACAATCGAAAGATATAAGAGACACAGAACCTCGCTAGATCTTTCTCTCTCTCTCTCTCTCTCTCTGGTCCTATTTGAACACCGACCGTGAGGGTATGGAGCCAGCTAAACTTCTCTCGCACAGAAGAGTTACCCGACACAGTTTATATCAATATTGTAATTTAATAATGTTACCGTAAATGGTCCGGCGGTTTTAGACTAATACTTCACAGTCTAAAACAAGTACAATATAATATTAAAATATAAAGTTAATTTAGCAAATAGAATATCGGTTATCATCTTCCAAATTAATAGATTAAAATTGATACATAAAGAACACAAGCATATCTCAGCTAGCACCTCGCCATGTGCTTAATTCAGTTAAGACAAAGAAGAATTACGCCACCGTGTTGCCAACAAAAAAGATAGGTGAAAAATTAAAAGTTTAAGGGCGAAATAACACGTATATCGACAACAGTCCCCTCTAAAATTTGAACGTAGAGAAGCTTTTACACAAAAGAGAAAGATATGCGTGTACATTTCGGTGCTATGTCCAACAGATTTAAGGCGTCAAACTATCAGCTAATTACTTCACATCAAAAACAGAAATTCACAAATTTTACAAAATTTCACACAGTCCCAGCGCAGTTTACGCAAGATGGCGCACTACGTAATTGTAAAGCAGTGACGACTTTAACGATACAAGTGGCTTGAATTATCATTGCTATATCGTCCAATAAAAGTCATGAAACTATAATCACAATTAGCAAAAAAACGAAATGTGAAAAGCATGAACACAAAAGAAACCAACACGGGTTGCGTTATTAAATATACGCTCACAACAACTTATCAATGCGCAAAGCAAGTCTATAAGTGTGCGACTAAGTTGTCCCCTCGCAACAAATCAGCAGTTCGGACGCGTATAAATCGTCCCCTCATAGCAGCATATTTACAGTCTAATAATACGCAAAATAATTATCCCTTCGCAATGGAAAATCACGTTACACATGTGCGCGAATAGGTCGTCCCCTCGCAACAGCAAATTGGCATTCCATGAGTGCACAAACAATTATTCCCTTCGCAACAAATCAGCAGTTTAGCAATGGGCAAATACCGAAAACATAACAGTCCAGATGCGCGTGAATAAATCGTCCCTTTGCAACAAATCAGCAGTTTAGCAATGCGCAAATATCGAAAACATAACAGTCCAGATGCACATGAATAAATCTTTCCTTTGCAAGCGCGAATATCAGTATATATGAGGGCAAATAGGTCGTCCCCTCGCAACCGCAAATTAACAGTCTGTGACTGCATAAAATAATTGTCCCCTCGCAATCACGTATAACAGTACACTTATGCGCAATCAAGTTGCTTCCTCGCAACTGCAAATTAACAGTCTAACAATGCGCAACAATTAATTGTCCCCTTGCAATCACGTAAAACAGTCCATGAATATGCGCACTAAGTTATCTCTACGCAAGCACGTAAAACAGTCCATGAGTAAATAAATTGTCTCTACGCAAGTGCGTAAAACAGTCCATGAGTACAGTATGCGCAATAAACAGTCCTTCAATGTGCGCAAATAAATTGTCCTTTCGCGAGCGCGTAAAACAGTCCATGAGTATGCGCAAATAAAGTTATCTCTACGCAAGTGCGTAAAACAGTCCATGAGTACAGTATGCGCAATAAACAGTCCTTCAATGTGCGCAAATAAATTGTCCTTTTACAAGCGCGTACGAAAAGGTTCATCATCATTTGTCTACTTTAACCAATTTCACTGTTTCCTTGAAATTCTTCAACACCTTTTTATCTTCCATACTCATAGCCACTTTGTTATCATTTGTAGATCGATACAAAATATTGTTCTCCAATTTCACAACATCATCATGTCTATCAGAGGGAGCTAATCTGACTTTTGAACAAACAGCACTTTTTGGTGTCAGTCTTTGACTACCATTCAATGTGTGAACATCTAGGTGACAGTGACTCTCATTATTTGTCCTAAGCCACAGAGTGCCTAGTTCATGGGATGCAACTCTCCTATCACCTTGCCACGTAAGGCTTTTACTGCAAAGGATGTGCTTCCATGCCAGATCTCCTCCGACTATCATGTCAACATTAGGCGTGTGGCCACTCTCATCAGCAGGTAGGTACTCAGAAAATGGCAGTTGGCAATTGATAAAGATCATGTTTTCAAACATGGCAGTTCTTCCATCACTCTTCTGTAGTACCAGGTCCTCATTCATGACTTCGCAATGCATAGAGGATCCATCAAACAATTTGTATTCTTGGATGCAGTTGGGTTCCCAAAAACCCCATAGACGTTCTGCCAAAGTACGGGAACACAGTGTGCTTGTGGCTCCTGTATCTATGGCAGAGAAAAATGTCACAAATTCAGCTTCTGCTTCACTTGGCAAGGCTGTCATTTTCATGACACAGACTTGATCTAAATTGGGCGGATTCTCTTTCACATAGCCCAGTACTTTCAGAAGCAAATTAGGTTCAGATAACTCCTCTTTTGCAGTTGGCTTGCTTGGTGCTTCTCCAGTAGAGGCTTTCTTCCTTACAACTGGCTTATGCAGCAAAACATGATGAGGAGATGCACAATCTTTACATCGTTGCTTCAATTTATTCTTACAAAATTTTGTGGTGTGTGACCTCTTCAAACACACAAAGCACAAGCATTGCTCTTTGGAAAATTTCTATCGATCATCAACAGTCATGTTCAAAAACACTTGACACTCCACAAGATCATGTGACCTTGTCTCAGGATGTATCAAGCATGTCTTCATATTTACTACTGACTTATCTTCATGCAATTTTGGTGTCCTTTCTAGTGCAGCAATGAAAGGCTTTGAATGCCATCTTGAGGTAGATGCAGCATGTGATTTCTTCTTAGAGGGTTCTGCTCTTCCACATGAAGACCCATGAATATTAACTTTTATTAGGTGTAGTGAATCGACATAATCAATCTCAGCACTTAGAAACAGCAGGAACTGCTTAAATGTCCAACGATTTGCAGGGTATTGAGAATCAAACCTGCTATGCAGTTTTTCATTAAAAGCACTATACAGTTGTCCCAACAACATTGGGCCATCCAGTGTTGAAGTTTTGCCAATTGACGATGCCACTCCCTTGAGGTTTCTCATAGCAGCTCTAAATTCCAGCAAAATCTGACGATTATGGACAATTGACCGACTTCTCCTCTTTACCTGTTGCATGGCATGCTCCAAAATGACGTCTTTTCGTCCATATATTTTTTCCAAAGTGTTCCAAATGACATCACAAGCTTCACCAGGGTCCATTACGGTGAAGGCATTTTGGACATACTGTTTTGCCTGACCTTCTATTATGCTCTCTATCCAGTGTAGTAGCATGTTAGGTCGAGTGTTACGCAAGTCACGATAGTTCAACAGCAACCAGTGCCTATACGCAGGGTACTCAGCAGCATCTTTCCCATAAAAGCACAAACCAACCTCATTTTGGAGTCTCCAAGGAGGATTCCACATCTGTCGGCTGCTATTTATAGGAGTATGGTTCATTTGTGACTTGCTGTTCATTTCTTCATAAGGTTTCATCTCACTCATGTGGGGCCAAATCCCCTTAACAACATTTGTTTTCAATTCACATTCCACTGGCATAGGTGGAGCTTCAATCACATCAATGTTCTTTGGTGTGGTCTCAGGACTCACATTCCCTGGTGTGGTCTCAGAAAATTCAGATTTCATCTTCACCTCTTTTTTGTCATGAAGGAAATAGCCTTTGTTGCTTTTCAAGCCAGCTAGACTTAACTCTGCAGCATCTGTTGCATTCTCAAACTGATCATCAATTTGCTGGTATGTGTTCAACTGCAAGCTTTTCCTTTCCAGTTCAATATTTGTGCGTTGCACCTCAATTTCCTTTTCTCGAATGGTTTGTGCCTGCATCTTTGATTGCATCTTTAATTCAGATATCTCCTTTTGCTGTTCTTGGATGATCCTCATTGACTATTCAGAGAAACTTGACTTAGATGCTGTACCAGTAGATGATCTAACAGTTGGTTTGGATCTGCATTCTGGCTTTCTTGAGGCTCTATCATAGTACCTCTTCAAATCTTCACTTTCTTTTTCCCTGTACTCATTGACAAGGTTTTGCACCAATGGCCTAGAATGTGCTTCTAGATTATCTTCTAGCCACTGATGGAGTGCATTGTTATAAATGCCATGTGCCCTTAATCCATATTCAAGGGTCTTATCAAGCAAGAGTTGATTGTTTTCCTCTTGCCTTCCAGAATACTCTCTCATAACATCTGTAATCATTTTAAGTTCACGTGCATAGCGTTTCAATGCTCTATGGCTCTTGAAGTAGGTGGGGTCCAGATCATCAATCCACAACAGCCTGACATCTTCCAGCACATCATTGCTGTCAACATCACATTCATCATTTTGCTCACTGAAACCTGAACTGCACTTAGGTCCTTCAGTAACCTTAGAAGTAAAGATGTCAGTGCCATTTCCCTTATTCCTGCTCTCAGGCAGGGCACTGGGTCTACTATCATCATTATGCCCATGTGATGAGCTACATTTACTCTCCATCACAAAATCAACTTCAGTCACAATTACTAGTCTTCCAATCTCAATTAACTAGTACTTTATGAAAACAGAAAGTCTTCCAATCCCAGTTAACTAGTCTAAAATGAAAACGGAGAGAGAGATACAATTTGTCACACAGACAGACAATCGAAAGATATAAGAGACACAGAACCTCGCTAGATCTTTCTCTCCCTCTCTCTCTCTCTGGTCCTATTTGAACACCGACCGTGAAGGTATGGAGCCAGCTAAACTTCTCTCGCACAGAAGAGTTACCCGACACAGTTTATATCAATATTGTAATTTAATAATGTTATCGTAACTGGTCCGGCGGTTTTAGACTAATACTTCACAGTCTAAAACAAGTACAATATAATATTAAAATATAAAGTTAATTTAGCAAATAGAATATCGGTTATTATCTTCCAAATTAATAGATTAAAATTGATACATAAAGAACACAAGCATATCTCAGCTAGCACCTCGCCATGTGCTTAATTCAGTTAAGACAAAGAAGAATTACGCCACCGTGTTGCCAACAAAAAAGATAGGTGAAAAATTAAAAGTTTAAGGGCGAAATAACACGTATATCGACAACACCTCATTCATCCCGACTTAATCAGTTGATAAGCTTACAACCGGATGCAGTTTACACTCATACCAAAGAGAAACATATTTATAGATAAGACTTGTTTTTGTAACACATTTATTTTCGTTTAAAATTCTTCAAACGCATAATCTAAAGTTCTAATATGAGTTTATTTTAAGACCCTGCTGGCATTAAACTTTTTTTAATGGTCAATTGTTAGGGAAAAAAAAAGTTTGTCGAGTTTCAAGACTAGTTTAATACAATTTGGGATTAAACGATTGTTCCGGGTGCATGTAGAGTTGAATTCTTGAATTAATATCGACAATGACCTGAAATATAAAAAGAAAACAGCAGCAGGCAGGAAAAAAAATTTTTATTCTATGTTGCAGGTACGGCACTATGTTTTCGTAGATTCATCGGGTATTGCGCCAGTTGGATAATAAATTTTTAGTTTGTTTTTGAAAGAGATTAATGTAGAGCAGTTTTTAAT
>CAVMFT010000031.1:743084-774084 GCA_963680785.1 Diplosoma virens | reverse complement strand
TAGACATTTAAGCTAGAAAAGCATTACGGTACTGCACATTCTGCACTGTTTATTTGTCATAAAACAAGTGTCTAAAAAGACATAACTCTTCATTTCTTATCATCTTGTTATTTGTAGCTAACTACTCACTACTAAATACCCAAAAAGTCTTGTCATCATTTTCACAACATACTGTATAAATGTCACTAAAGCAAAACAAACGCTTAACATTCTGAAAGCACTCACTTCAATCAAATGGGGTAAACATGAGAAAATAATTGTCTCTAGATCTAAAGCTATACTTGTTCCATTTTGGAATATGCAAACACCATATGAAGCCCTATTATATCAAACATTAACATCAAGTAACTGCAAACCATTCAAAACACAGCTTAGGGCATTGCTTCCAGCTGCACGTTATTTGCCACTTTAATCCTTTTACATTTTTTTGTCCACATTTTTTAAGAAGATCAGAGCTTACTTCACTTGGACCTCCTGCCTTTCCTGCTTTCATATGGCTCAGCATTTCCACTGCATCGTTCTCCTGCTTTCATGCGGCACAGCACTTCCAGCACATCATCCCTCTGCTTTCATTTGACACAGCACTTTCACCACATCATTCCCCTGCTTTCATATGCACAGTCCTTCCATCACATCATTCCCCTGTGTTTATATGGCACAGCACTTCTATTGCATCATTTTTTTTATATACAGCACAGCACTGCTATCTTTCTTCTATTCTATCTATCATTCTCACTGACATGTGGACATGGATCATTATTTTTGTTTGCCCTAATTTTTCCAATAAACTTATTTTTTTATTAAGTTTTTTTTTCTGCACTTGCATCTTATCTTTTAAAGCTATCTTTAGATTGGCAACCACTCATTCATGTATTCCAACAACGTCCCTTCTGTCTCTTTTACAACTAAGACCTGCCATAGAGCATTCTCATTTCTTCTCACTATCTTCTACACTCTATCCCTTATTTTCTTTTCTTTGGCTGCCACCACAATTCTTGTAGTTTTTTTTCTACATACAGTTTTAAAAATTCACACAAGGCATAAAATATATTTTGAAATCTCTTCAGTATAGTCAACACAATTTACAGATGATTTCAGTAATTCTTGGGGCACAACATGGTTTTGTGTCTATGGGACTTGAGAGCAGATGAATCACACACAAATTTGCTGGCCGCCTAGAACAAGTTTTACACCTGGTCTTGAGAATTTCAAATCTGATTGCTTAGTCAATCCCCAAAATATTCTTTTTCCACCTCTTCACATTAAGCTTGGTCTCATGAAGAACTAAGTCAAGGCCCAACCTTCAGGTTCTTACAAAGAAAATTTCCGATTTTTCTGAAGTGAAGCTATGAGCAGAAGTCTTTGGTGGGCCACAGATTTGTGAACTAACCAAGGACAAAGGTTTTACTGGACACATGAGTGCTGTAGGGAAAAGAGCATGAACAACTTTTCAAGTAGTGATTTCAAACTTTTTTGTTAAGCACAGAATCCCTGATTACAAAGAACATGTTACAAAGAACTTGAAAGGTTTTGATTCCTTAGAGCCTGGATGTACTTCTTAAGCTTGCATTTGATTACTTTCCTGAGAATATTGCAACTACTGCAAAGCACAGGGAGAGGGATCTTGTCAGGACTGTTGGCAGACGAAAGAGAGGTATCAAGGATGCTGGGGTGTAAACATGCTTGCAGATTGCTGTTGGTGCTTAAAAAGAGACCTTCTCAATTCCTTACATAAGAGAAAATCTTTGAAGGGACACTTCTTGTCATCATAAACTGTTTATTGTTGAGACACCACATGTCCCATACAATGTCGTCTGTCTTAGAGTTATTTTAAAGACTTTGTTTTTTGTTTTTCCAACTCATGTTTGCAAGCCTTAAGCATTTAAAACAAATTTGTGATATTGAGTGATTACATGTCTGCATTGTAACTTATTAACTTCACTTATTTGTATGAGTGCAGTTGTTGTTGTCATCGTTTGAAGGGTATCCACTCCAGGTCAGACACAAATGGTAGGTGGTAGGTGCTTTCTCACAGCCTGCGCCATGAGTAAGTCTTCATTGGTGTCAAAATGACAGACTGAAACCAAACCTACCAAAATGGAAGGGTATCCACCCATTCCAATGTTAAGCGTGGGTTTGCTAATTGGCAAATGTCCAAACGTCCTTTTCAGAATGGGGCAATGCCTTATGAATGCAGTTAAACATAACTACATGTCAGAAAAACATTGGTTGGTTGTAATTGTCTTTGTTTTAGCTATGCTGTGCACTTTTGTAGCATTTAGAACCCCTTGTTGCAAAAAATTGTTATACTCTTGGGCTCCATTACATCATCTCCACTACACCATTTGCCAACACTTTTTTCACCATCAATTTGACTCCTACTGGTTCCACATGATCACCTTTTCAATACATCTTGTACATGAATCCTCCTCCTTTTAAAATCTTGTTTTTTTTCATTTATATATCTTATCTCTTGCAGAGCAACTACATCTTTCTTTTCTTTTCCCAACAGTTTCCACCACTTTGCCTTAACAATTGCAAGCTTCTCTGCAAAGTTCCAGGCATTTAGCCATAAAACTACTGCTAGTTCAATGAATCAACTCATGTCCATATTCAATCTTAGTCTTTAATTATGGAATTCTCTGCTAATCATATTGAAATTGCAGGCCGATATATTTGGCTGTGTAGGCAGAATTACTTGAAAAACATTAGAAAAAATTTTTTTAAAAGCTAGTTTGATAAATCCCATGCAATGACTAAGAACTCTTTACAGAAAATCTGGTTGGAATTGCATAAGATTTCATCTCATTGACAGGATGATAAAAGATTGTTTCCAAGATTAAACCCTATTTAATACTTAAAACTTTTGTTAACTTACTAAAATGCTTTCTAACCCATTTGGAATAACTTGGCTTTGTTACTGTCTTTGTATTTACATATATAAAAAGATAAATGTTTTTAATATAGCTGTGACTCAATGATGAGAATATTATTAGTTTAGATTAAAACACTAAACATTTATGTGGAGTGTTTTAATCTAAACTAATAATTATATATATATATATTTTTTTTTTCTATCAAGGCTGTTTTTCATATGTTGTTTTAAATCAGGGTTTCCAAACTTTTAGTTCATCGGTACCCTTTGGATACTGTAGCAGGTTTGCATGTACCCCAAATTTTGTGACATTTCTCTAAAAAAAAGGCTTTAAGTTAGAATCAGCCACTAATTTTCCCCCAATTCATGCCCAAAATCAAGGTGATTACTAAAAAAAAAAAGTCTTCACTTTTGAACAGCCATAAATTTTCCTCGTTCAAACCTAAAATTATGGTGATCTGCAAAAAAGTCTTCCCTTTTAACAGTGGTAGATATTCCAATTTAGGGGCCCGAGGCAAGAATTTTCAAAAATTGATCAAAAAAAAAGAGCTTTGATCTCATCTTGCATATTTTTCTTTGAAACTCATGGTCTCAAAAAAAAAAAGTCTTCACTTCCATTTGCTCTCAAATTTACCTATTTTTGCACCAAAATCAGGGTGTTCTCTAAAAAAGAAAAGGTCTTTACTCAGAATTGTTCTTCACACTCTAAACAAACATCTGCATCTGTGGCCTCTAAAATCAAGGGGGGCCTGAGGTGATTGCCTCATTTGCCTCACCCAATATCCACTACTGCCTCTTAATTGTCCTGTTTGACATAATAACAATTGACCAGATTCAAAAATTCTAGACATTTGAGTCTATTATTTCTTCTGGACACAGAATTTAACTTAAATAAGGATATTCTCTCACATAATAATGTACCCCTTGAAAAGCCTAAATGTACCCCAGTTTAGAAACCCCTGTTTTAAATCATTTAGCTTCTATTAATCAACAAGCATTATTTATAAAGATCATTAGTTTTATGGCAAACAGAAAATTTACTATAGAAAGATGAGTAAAAAATCAATCTTGTTTTATTAATGCTTTAATAAATATGACCAAAATCACTTTTATCCTGTAATATATTCAATTGATTGAGAAAATGCACACACAGGGTAATTTGACCTCTTACCCATGATGAAAATGACACATTACTGTGCAAAAGTACAAAGACTCGTTCAATTTTGACCTATATAAAGATTCATTTAGTTGTAAATAGCAAAATGTAAATGTGATATTGGTTGAAATTCAACGAGTCTTTGTACTTGTGCACAGTAATGTGTCATTTGCCTTAATGGTAAAAGTTCAAATTCCACTGTGTGATTGCAATTGAATATATTACAGGCTGAAAGTAATTTTGGTCATATTAAAGCAGTGGTACAATCAATCAATCAATCAATCATTTATTTTGTTAGGCGGTAAGGAGGAAGAAATAGATTACAAGGATAAAATTTACAACAAATACACACGCTGTTACAATAAACAAACAAACAATAATATAAATTGTACCACCATAACAGATGGTAGTGAAAGACCATTAAGGTCATCAAAGTCTGCTACCACCAATAAGGTCAAATGATAAGATTTTGAAATAAGTATATATATATATAAAAACACAGATGAACATACCAAATATTTGATAACAGGATAACAAGTATTTTATAACAACTGTTTAATTATAATATATGTACCGGAAGTGGTTAAGTGCGTTATGTCCAAGCTTAATTGCAACAGTTCAAAGTCAGAAGGTTAACTACTAACTTAATTCTATTTACAGGGTATATTTATTCACTTATTCAAATAGAATTGAAAACGAAACAAATGTTGAAATAAATAGTTACAATAATAGAAACAATTTAATATAGCATAATTATAACATAAGTTAACTTATCTAACCGATATCTGCCGGAGGGTAGCTCAATTTATTACAATTTATGACCGAGCCATATCGCTGTATACGAGAGGGCGTATTACCACGTGATCATACGATATGGAACGGCAGGATGTGAAATTTAAAATTGCGTAAAATAGAGCATGTGAAAGTTAAATTCAACGTTTTGAACCAAATTCTATAATTCCCATAAAAAATAAAGTTGTGTTTCATGTGAAAATACGTATTTGGGCTGTCCAATTAATCGCTACAGATACCCCCCGTCAGAAAAAAAAATTTTTTTTTTTCGAAATATAGCATAAATTTTCAAAAATGCAATCTGCAGCACGACAACACGACGGTGAAAAAGGAAGTACATGTAAATACAGAAGATGATTATTGCACGACTAAAAACAGACTAAAAAAGTACAAAACAAATTTTGACAATAACAAAAACTGGTTAATAATTATATCTTGATTAAAAATTTAGTAAAACAGAACAAAATAGTATAAATATATATAATTAATATATAAATATAAGAATAAATATTTTATAACAATTGTTTGATAACAAGAATTTGAAAAATAAGTATAAAAAACACAGATGAACACACCAAATATTTTTATAAACTTAACAAAGTGAAGCATATGAATATTTTAGCTCAAAAAAACAACCAACAAACCAAAAAAGAAAAAGAAACAAATGAATACCAGTATATACTCAACAATACAATTATAAGTACCCTAAAAAAAAAAAGTCATAATTTTGTTTTATTTTTGTGTGTCACTGGCATAGTTGCTAATAAGAAATAATTTGTATTTATATTTAAAACTATAATACGAATTTTCTTTGATTTCTTTTGGAATTTCAGCCCATATTTTAATACCAGCAAAACTTAGCATTTTTTTACCAAAGTTGGAAGAAACAGTAGGTAAAAATAGTTCACGTGTTTGGCATTGGCGAGTGTTATAATTGTGTATTTGCCTAAGATGTCTAAAATAATCAGCAAAAACATGAGGCAGCATATTATTAATATATTTAAACATAAATTTAGCATGATCAATTTTTATTAAGTCATTTATTTTTAAGACATTAAATTCATAAAAGAGATAATTTATATTAGTTGACTTTGATGAAAACAGACAGGCACGAATAAACTTATTTTGAAGAACTTGTAAAGGAGCTGTCAATGTTTTAATAGCTCTTCCCCAATTGAGAATTGAATATTGGATTTTGGATTGAAATAAAGCAAAGTAAATCGTTTTTAAAGTTGATAAAGGAGCACAATGTCTAAGTTTATATACTATGCCACAAACTTTGGCCAGCTGTTGACGCAAGTTTGAAATATGACATTTCCATGACAAGCATTCATCTAAAGTCACCCCAAGGTACTTAAAGTTGGATTTTCTTTCAATACAATGACCATTTATTGTCACTTTAAGTTGCTGAATTGCCTTTTTTTTATTGCTAAATAACATGTAGACAGTTTTAGAGTAATTTATTGATAATTTATTTGATTTCATCCATAAGTCAATCCCACAGATTTCTTTATTTACTTTATTTTGTAGAGACATCAAACATTTTTCAGCCATTAGAAAGTTTGAGTCATCAGCAAACAGAGTGGTTTTCATATTAGTTGCATTTGGGAGATCATTAATATACAATAGAAATAATAAGGGTCCAAGTATTGAACCCTGGGGTACTCCACATTTGACTGTAGTAAAATCAGATGACCTATTATTAATTTTTGTGCATTGTATTCTATTACTTAAATATGATTTTAAAACGTTTAAAAATTTGCCCCTGAAACCATAGTGTTGGATTTTTTTTATTAATATGTCATGATTAACAGTATCAAAAGCCTTACTTAAGTCTAAAAACACTGAGCATGTGAATTTGTTGTCATTAAGATTTGATAGTAGTTTTTCATAGATAGTTGCTAAAGCCAGGTTAGTTGAGTCTCTTTTTTGAAATCCATGTTGAGCTGTATCTATAATTTTAAATTTATCAATAAAGCTCATCATTTTGTTGTGTATAATTTTTTCAAAAATCTTGGCAAAAGTTGGTAGGAGAGATATTGGTCTGAAATCTTGTAAGTGCTGTGGTACATTTACTTTTGGTATTGGAATTATTTGAGATATTTTAAAGACATCAGGAAAAGTTTCATTTTCAAAGCACTTGTTAAGTAATTTTGTAAATATAGGGCAGATTATTAATGCAGCCATTTTAATAAATTTATTAGATATTTCAAATATACCAGAAGCTTTATTTGTTTTCAGGTTTTTTATTACATCATAAACTTCAGTTTCACTAATTTCTTGAAATACAAAGGAAGAACTTACTCGATTTGACAAAAAATTTTTAAAAGAAACATTACTTGTAGGAATTGCAGATGCCATTGAGGTACCAACATTTGTAAAATAATTGTTCAATAAATTGATAAAACTACTAGAATCTGTTTGGTAGGTTTTCTCATTAAGCAATATAGTGGGAGGAATTTTTTTACAATTTTTGTTACTTTTACCATCTATCAACTCATTTATGATTGCCCAAGTTTTCCTTGAATTATATTTGTTTTCTTCAAATTGTTTTTGGAAATAATCATGTTTTAGTGATCGTTTTAAGTGGTTCAATTTATTACAATATGTTTTATATTGAGACTTTACTGAATTTTTTTTAGTATTAATCCACATTTTAAACAATTTATTTTTTGTTTTTATAGATTTATAAATACCTTTAGTTATCCATGGTTTATTTGAGAGCTTTTTTTCAGTTCTAGACATTTCTGTAAGAGGAGCATGTTTGTCCAGTGTCATTTGAAAAGTTGAGATAAAAGAGTTCATTGAATCATTTGCATTATCAGTGTGGATATGTGTTTCATTTAAAGCAATTTGCAAATCACACAAAAAATAATCTGTGTTGAAATTTTTCATCTTTCGTGTAAGTTTAGAAGAGAAATTTGCAGTTTTAAGGTTTTTTTTAATACACATAAAAACAGGAAGGTGATCAGAAGTGTCATGTAAACAAATGCCACTTTTTGTTTTATTAGAGGAAATGTTGGTATAAATGTGGTCTAAGAGTGATGGATTATCATTTCCACAATATCTGGTTGCACTTGATATTACTGATTGAGTACCAGCAGCATCAAGACATTCTTTGTAGTCTGCTATTGATGACTGTTTTGTGGCTTTTAATAAGTCTATGTTGATGTCTCCACAAATAATATATTGAGTTTTACAATTGTTTAAGTTGTTTAAATTTGCAATTAATTTTGTTTTGAATATAGAAAAATTTTTGTCAGGGTGACGATAGATAACTCCTATAACCAATCTTGTCATATTGTTAAGCAAAATTTCTAACCAGAGATTTTCACAATTTGGCACATCAATTGATAGATCTACACGCTCAACATATTTTAAATTCCTATTTAAATAAATTGCAACACCTCCAGATCTGCTACCAGAATCTTTATGTAACATGAAATAGCCTGGTATTGAGAGATTATAAGTAGAATTTTGGGTAATCTTTGTTTCAGAGATAGCCAAAATGTCAGGAGCATGCTCAATAGTGTTTAAAAGTTCTTCTATACTTGCTTTATTTTTTTCCAAGCTTCTTGTATTAAAATGAAATAGAGAAAATTGGTTTGTGACATCAACAAAGAATTTCTGTAATTGATTATGAGTAAAATAATCTTCATTTTGTTCTTGCAGCAAAGTATTATTGAATTTTAGTACTTCATGCTGTGCACTATTATTATTACCAAACTGCTCGTTAAATGTTTTACAATCTATGTTTGAAAATGGTAAAGCATCATTAATGCAATAGTTACAAAAATACAGATCATTACTATTACTAAGTTTTCGGAATTGTTTCAGAGTTAGAAATGAGCATTTTAAATGACACCAACAATTACATAAATCACAACAAATTAAATTTTGATTCTTTTTACAAATTTCCTTACAATGCAAACACAGATCTATCATCAAAAATTATAGGTTATATTTAAAAAAATAAATAAATGAAATGTACAGATTTAAATTTACTGCATTTTTAAAACATCAGCTAATGTTGATATTTTTTCACGAGGCATTGAGTCATCTTTTCTTACATATATATCACCATTAAAAGTCCAAATGTACTTATACTTTTTTTCATATTTACAACGTAAAGTTTTTATAAATAAATTTTTTTTTTTAGAAGTTAAATTTTCGTTAATAAACAAATTATTCATACCTGGAATTCCAAAATCTTTTATTTTTGCAAATTTGGATCTTTGGAAATATATGGTGTTTCGAATGTCCCTGTTAATGAACCTGACTAGTATAGTTGGAGAACGATCATTTTTAGTGGAAGGAAGTCGATGGGACGTAGAAATTTGGTTATCATTTACATTAATGTTAATTAATTTCAGCAGATCTTTGATTATGATGTTTGTGTTTTCTTTGTCTAATTTTGGTATTCCATGAAATTCAAGATTTTCGCGTCTACCATACTGATCCAAATCATCCAACCATTGCCCAGTTTCTTCAATTTTGTTTTGCACATAGTTAGTTTTCTCATTCAGTTTTTCGTGCATTTGGCTGTTATTTTTCTTATCTTCTTCAAGTGATTTTACCTTTCTTTTAATTTCTTCCAGTTCATTATTGATAAAAGTTTGGCTAGTTTGCACTTCCAAAATTTCTTCTTTCTGATGTTTAAGATCAGTCATAATTTTATCTAGTTTTTCTTCAAATTTGACCAAGTATGTGTTCAATTCATGCTTCAATAAATTTCTAAACTCAGATTTCAAATTGGTTTCCATGTTAGACATAAGTGTTTTGATGTCTTCAGATTTTGGCATTTTCTTTTTCCAATTTTTTAATACAAAAGCACTCACAATTTAATTAAATTTTAACAATACATTTATTAACACCTTATCAAACCTTATTCAAATAGAATGTACAAATACAATTAGGAGTGATTTTATAGTATCTTTCTATAGTACATTATTTATAATTTTTTACTTGATTTGTGCAGTTACCTATTATTAAATCATGATTTGATGATTAAAGCATTTGATGGTTTACTGAGCTTCACCAAGCAAACTTGTTTGTCTAATCTTTTAAAATGTAGTTCAGCAGATAGGTAAGCAAATTTATATAAATCATAATTAAATTAAAAATAAATAAAAATGTACCCTAAATTTTTAAGGGTAGTGATTCTATTTTTAAACTTTAGTAATTTTAAGGCTATTACATATTTGTTAATTGTACTAAATGTAATTAAAGAATTATTAATTACTTTATCTTTGTTGCTAATTCTTTTTTTCTAAGTCACAAAAGAAATATGTAGAAACCTCACCTATGACAACTATCAAGAACATTACATTGCAAAAATTGCATTATGAAAGTACATTCAATAGACAAACTTGCAATTGCTATTTTATCCAAAATTAAACTTTTTAATCACTGTACCCCATTATCTTTTGGCTCAAGAAAATATCTCAATTTTGGAACTGATAATAATCTTAGAATAATTGCGTTTTGAAACATTGTGTATCTATATTGCCATTGTGTATGAAGTTAAACCAGCTGGTTTTTGGTTTTGTTTCAGTTTATCTTTGTGGCCTTAGAAAAAAATAATTATGCAAACACATCAATTAAAAAAATTTTGTTTTAATTAATGACAAAAGACTGTAAAAGAACCATGAAGTCTACCAATGCTTCATGAAAGACATTAAAATTGGTGGAGTAGTGAAAAATACCATAACTAAAAAAAAACACTAAATAACTAAAAAAAAATTAAGGTGTGCCAGACAAAATATTAATAAATGAGAAAAAAGCAGATAATAAAAATATACTGAGAAATAAATCACAGATCATAGATTACAAAAAGAACAACAACATAAGAACAATAATATAAAAAGACAGCTCTTTTGAGCTTTCACAGTAGCAATTTTTAATAGAATACAATTAAAAACCATGTTGAATTAAGCTGAGCAAACAACATTTTAGTAAAATATGAAAAAAGCAGTACGAAACTACAATGAAAAATAACTTGCACAATGTAGATTATCAATGAAAAAAGACAAAAATTAACATACAAAAACAATAATAAAAAAAGCCAACCCATATAGTTGTGTTGGTATATTGTTGGTATACACAGGGTGTTCAATATTTAGCATTACAACTTCAAATAACTGTATTTGGGAAATGATACATACAATTGGAGTAACACAGGTGACATATTGTTACAGAATGAGTATAAATTCAGTACAAATACAATTTATTTAATATGCTTTCCATTCGAATGAATTCCAAGCTGAAGACACCTCGAAAATGACCTGCAAGAGTCACGAATCACGTCCTGGGGCATTTTCAACTATTCCTTCCATAGTTTCATCTTCAGTGTCTCCAAACTTTTATGATGTGTTGCTGAGACCTTGCTCTCAAGGTACCCCCAGGTACCAAAATCGAGAGGATTCAAATCAGGTGATGAAGGGGGCCATTCCTCTTTGGAAATGAAGTTGGGAACATTGGCTAATATAGCCACTCGTGCATCTTTTTAGCTCCGTGTGACAGTGCTGAATCTAGTTGAAACGTCCTAGGACATTTTTTAAAGTGTTCTTTTGCCCAGGGCAACAATGAACCAACAAGGATGTCATTTTGGTAATTTTCTTGGTTCAGTTTGACGCCTTGTTCTACAAAAACCAAAGTACTTTTTACAGATTCAGTAACGGCCCCCTAAATCATTACTGATGCCGTCCCTTGGACCTGAGTGACTCTTCAATGTCCTACCTCCCCATCACATGACCAAACACGATCATTCTGGGGATTCACATGGTGTTGAACGTCAAATTTCTTTTCATCGCTGAAAACGAGGTTAGAAAGCGTGCCTGACTCAAGGCAGGAGTGGAGAATTTCTGGCTCTGTCAAGGCATTTCCCCACAATTTTGGCCAATAATATTGTTTTTTTGCCTGCCTCCTCATGTGTTTGAATGGGGACATCTTCAGATCTCTACGAGAACCGTAAACATGGTCCATACGAAACATTCGCCTCCTTTGCCGTTTTCCAGATGAATCTTTTCGGATTTCTCCGGACTATTTCTCTGGACTTCCTTATCAATTTCAAAGTGCTAGCACTTCTAGGATGGCCTTGTCCTGGTTGAGTTTCCACATTCCCACTTTCTTTATTCCTTTTAAGAGTCCTCTAGACCAGCATTCTGTTCACTTTCAGGTCCTTGCAAATTTATTTCTGAGGCTTTCCTGCCTTAAAAAGGTGAACAATTGCAATTCGTTTACCTAAACTTACAGCCATAGTTAAATTTAAATACCTGAAAGAATAAAGATTCATTAGAAAGTGTCAAAAGTTAAGTTACATTGAAAAAATATAGAAAAAATTCAATCTAAAATGAACTGTGATGCTAAATATTGAACACCCTGTATATGTTGCTATATTGTGTTGTAATCTATTTGAAATAAAGAATGAATAATTGATCAGCAATTGAAGATCTGGTGGCACAATTGTGAACACATTTTACAAATAAAAAATATTGTCTAATTTGGAGGCACATGCAATAGTTGTAAATAAACTCAGCAGTTTCATATCCAATTTGTAGCTGTAATGGAAATATATTACATGTAATGTAAAGCAGAATGGTATTTTTTCTCCTATCACTTGTTTATGATTTTAATATGCCAGCAAATATTTTCTGTTTGTAAATTGTATGAGTATTCTGAATATTATTTATTTATTTTATCTCTATATTTATCCTCCTGACTTGCAGAAAAGCAATGGAGGCGCTAATACATATGGTAGGTAATTACTCTGATCTGTTTCCAGAGATGCCAAGATATTACTATCCACTTGTAATTTAAAAGAGATATGACTGTAATTTAGAAATGCTTGCCAAGACCACCAAGCAGGGGAAAGTGCTGTAAAGTGTCTTTTTCAAGGACAGAACAGAATGGCATAAGTGGGTTTTGAACTGAGACCATGTTGGTCATAAGCATAGTGCTTTAACCACTTGATCATGTTGTTGACTGCTGAGAAAGGATATCTATCTGCTAAGAATACTTGCTAAGAAAGGATAGAACTGTTAAGAAAGGAATCTACTAAGAAAGGATATTGAGTTTGAGTAGCAATATTACATTACAGTATGTGACCAATAAAAGAATCACTAAGAGCTGTCAATGGCAATAAAAGCAGTTTAAAATTGTACATGAAAAACTCAACAAGCTTTTACAAGCTTGCTAAATGAATTACAGATTTGGACTGCTTGCTATAGAAACTTTTTAATTTTTATACAGTATATGTAGTTCATGAATTTATTAAAAGTTATCTCTATAATATATATACTTAAATTATCTAGATAATACTTACATAAAAAATTATATGTATACAAATCTTACAAAGCAATTTTTGCATTTCCAAAATTACATTAAATTTAGTCTATGCTATGAATCTAGTCTGATTAAAAACACTTATACATTAAATTTAGTCTATGCTATGAATCTAGTCTGATTAAAAACACTTATTGGTTTTACTAATTATTTACACTGTCACTGTTTTTCATGTTTATAGAAATAGCCATTTTTATTATTATAAGTCCACATATCTATTTTGATGTCTAATACTTATTTGCAGAAGTATACTTGTTTTTCTCAATGATCTTTACTCTGCATCAACATATTTAAAGTCTAGTCATACAAAGTTTTCCAATTATACTGGAGTTGTGCGACAAGCTCTTGGATCAACAAAAAAACCAGCAACTTTTAATTGCTGGTAAACACATGTATTTTGATTTTTAATCAATTTTATAAATGTTTTTGTGTATATATATTGTTACATACCCTATTTTGCTTATTGCAATACTTTAATTTTGATTTTTTTCTGCATCTTAGAGTAATGATTATGAGTCCACAGGTTATTAATAAGCATGATCACTGCACCTTGATATTAGTAAGCATAATATGTCAATAGACAAGAAATGCATTAACAGCAAATTATTTGATAACTCAAAACTATTAGCATGTACATTTTACCCAACATTAAACTGAAGTGCCCATGATACCTATCCCAGAATGTTTTGCCTTTGGTTTGATAATAATAAACATTTATTGCCATGTCACAAGCAGCAGTTTGTCTTGCGGACTTATGTAGTAGCAAATATAAATAGAGTGTGTATATCCAGATCTAAATAACAGAATAAATTATTTTATTTTTGTGCAAGCTGCACAGAAATTGAATTCATGATTCACATAGCTTAGTATATAATTTGGTATTTGGCAGACCACTACTACAAACTTAGAAAAAAACTACTGAAAAGACTAAAAAAGTTTTTATTTTTAAAAATCCTATTTTTGAAAAATTCGACTAAAAAAAGCTTTTAAAATTACCTCAATTATAAAGTGATATGTGTATAGCTCAAAGGTTGTTGGATTTGTATTGTTTCAAGTCATTCATCTGATGGATTCAATACGACTCAGATTTTTTCTAAAGACCACCAAAATTTTCAATGGCCACATAGTACCACTAATTAAGTGATTGCACAAGCCCAATTGTAAGAATTTATGTTAGTCTTCCTGCCATCTGATTAATGCTATTAGTTATAAATATATTTGTCACTAAAATTGTGAACTGGAGCTTTTTAGAGCAATTTAATTTAGAGCTAGTGATCTCTGTCATATGACATATATTTTTTTTTGTTGCAAAAACTTATTTGTTTGCTTCTAATTCTGCATTTAAACATGTTGTGAGTTAATATTAATATCACTTTTGTTTTGCAAAATTTTAGATTTAAAAATATCTCATTGTTACCATATGCTAGCATATTCATTAATTATTTGTTTTGACATATAAACTATTGAAATTGATGAGAAAGTAGATTAAAGAAGAAAATAAAGAAAAATATAGATGAAGTTTCAAAAAAATTATTTTATGAGAATTTTCAGTCTTTTAAGGAGAGACTAAAAAAGTAAATCAGTTTTGTTTTTAAATGTTGCCTGGCATTTCTTTAACAAGTACTAACATGACATCAATGGGTGGATTGTTGTTAATTGCTTTTGCTGTGCTTTTAAACAAAAAACTTTTTAATAGTTTTCTAAAAAGCAATCCTCACCAACAGGTATGATCCAAACTTTTTCAAGCAGTACATCAACTACCCTGATACTGAGCCATGCCTTGCTGTGGCCGAGCACTAAAGTGAGGACCTGCACAACACTATGTATTGATACAGCTTTGTATGCACTGTAGCATTTCTTTGTGTTGTGGTCCCAAAAACTTTGAAAAGTAAGTTATATTTACTTGTATATTAATGTAAATGTACTTTTATATTTACATCAAAGTTTTTTAAAGGTAGATAATCATAAAGTAAAATGTCTTTTAAATGTGATTTTGAACAACTACTTAGTGCATATGCACAACGCATCAATTGAGGTTCCATCTTTTTTGTTAAACAAATAAATAAAGCTTTCTTTAGTAATTGCTTTGTGCATAGTCAATACTGCTGGATGCACATTTTCAAGTACTATGTTTAGTTTCATTCTTTCAAACTGAAAGTTAAAGTTTTATGTGATATTTAATTTTAGTTATTTTAACAACGTATTTCTTCAAATAGAATGTGCACATTCTATTTTTTTTTTATCACAAGTTTGTGCACATTCTAAACAAGGGCGCGTTTTATTTTTTGATAACAACTTTTGGCCAACTTTAACCCTATCATACTCCATTTTAAAGTAGCTTTGAAAACTTAAATCCAAAATAATGGGTGTTTTTATACCGAACAGTTATAAAAGTGCTCATGTAGCAGGCAAGCAGGAATAGTTTTGCACTGTCCGCTAAGTGATGTTATTTATGCTACTAAGTGACTTTATTTATGTGCACTGTATTCAAGGGCGCATCCTTTTTTTTTTATCGTGAATTCTTGCACATTCTAAACAAGGGCACATTTTAATCAAAGAAATATGATATAATGTTTGGGGTATAAATGTTTCCTGATTAGCTTTTAAATTAATTAAATTCTATTGTGAGAACAGGAGTGACTATGAAGTCAATTATGTCTGCCAATGATTACTGGAAGCAGTTTTGGACCATAATTATTGAAAAAAATTTATTTTAGAGAATTTAACTTTTAATTATCTTTTAATCAAACAAATCTAACTAATTTTCTAAAGTAAAGTTGTCAATAACAGGCCAAAAGGTTATTTCTCAAAACTGTTCATCTGCATGACCCAACAATTCATCAAAACTGACCTGATCTTTTTTGGATCATGACCCTTTTGGTCACAGAGTTTATTGTGCAACAACAGGGTTATTGGTCACAGAGTTTATTGTGCAACATTTCTTGCATCCATAATTATGCAACATTCTCTTTATATAGCTTGAATGTGTATATTTTATTGTTACATTATTACTACTTTTTGCTCTTATAAACAAAATGTATACACTTTTTTTTAAATTAAGAAAATGTGTCTTAATTGTTTCCTTTTTTTCTTTCTTTTTTTGTAATTAACTTACCTACTACATTTTAAAAGTACAGCAATTGTGCACAATTGACATTGTGAATCTAGTAATGTATATTGTTTAGCCACTGTTTCCTATTTTGCAATAACTTTGTTAATAACAACTTGGAAAACATAATACCTTAATTGCAAATACAATTGAGTTGAATTGAAACAACAGTTTATTAAAACTTACAAATGACAGTTAAGGGTTTATTTAGATTAGAATAAGAGTTAGATTTCATCACCAGTAAAATCACCATAAGATTTGATTTGGAAAATTTAAGGTTGGGGTTACAGTTCAGAAAAAGATAATTAAGTTAGTTATAAAAATTCATAATGGAATTTTTGGATGTAAAATTTGCTTAGAACTTACACAACTGTTTCTTGCTACTATCTTTTGTTTTTAATCAATTTTGTATAAAATAAAAAAAGATTATTCAATTATAAAAATGTTTATAGTTAAATTAGCTGTTATTTTGATTGCTATCATTTGATGTTACTGTCATTGTTCTAGTACCATTTATTTGACTTTTATTGTCAGAATGAAGTCAAAGAATTAGCAACACTAAGTGTTATTATTTATATGTAAGCAATTAGAATTAAGTGTGTGAGTTAATGGGCAACTCACTACTTTGTTTAAAAAATTTCTAGCCTTGGAAAATCTGTATCTGGCAAAAGTATTTGGCATACAAGTATGTTGATTCATTATGAACATACACAAGTAGATTAAAAACTAATATATCAAAATATAATAAACAAGTTGATCAATTAGAATAAATCAAATCTCAGGTTAAAAAAAATTTAACTTTTATAAACTGACCTCAAGTTTTTGTATATTTAAAAAAAACTGATGATTTAGCTTTGATAATGATTTATTGTTTATTGCTGATATTTTGCTTCTAGTTGTAGTTTATGAATTTTCTAACAATGGGTAACTAAACTGAATGATAATTGTATTTTATAAAGTTTTGTTTAGTCATACATTTACTCAGTAGTTGTAATTATAAAAAGCTTGGTTTTATCTTTTTTTTTAATTTTGATTTTTTTTTTGTAGAATAAATGCTTTAGCAGCATTGTGTGCTGAGATGACAGCTCAGTGCAGTGAACTGAGTGCAGAGTGGCTGGGGGTGCTGAAAGCTCTTTGCTGTTCTTCGTTTACTGCTAATTTTAATGATGTCCTGATGGCAGTTGATGTAAGATCTTCCTTAAAACTAGATGTTTTTTTTTTTAATTTCTTTATTTTAAGTAGCTTAATGACCCTCAAATCCGTGACCCACTTGCACTCTTTACTGCTATATTGATAGCTCGCAACTGCTTATCCTTAGAGGATGTTATTAAACATGTGGCTATTCCTTCTGTAATTGCTGCCTGTAATGGTACACTGAGTGCTAACCTCACAAATCCAAATACTGATATTTTTCATCAAGATAAATTTAGATGCTACTGTACTTAACTTTAAATAGTATTTTTATTGTTGTATGTATTAAAAACATGTTTTAAAAACTTTTTATTTACTTATTCTTTAATTAGATTGTTTATGTAATTGCAGCTTTTGTGATTTTAAAATATTTTGTCACAGCATCCATTTGCTTTTAGATTTTTTTTTTTACAGCAAACACTCTTTAAATAGCAAACATGTTGTAATAGATTGTTTGAAATGTCTTTTGCATAAATATAGTGAAAAATCTTTAAAAAAGCAAGAAATACCAAGCTTTAATCCCAACTTTTAATAATTTATTGAAAAAACTTATTAACCAAACTATAAAGCTCTATTTATCAACTAAATTAACATCCTAATGTTGCAGAAACTTGATTTTTTTTATTGATTTACAATTCAGAAATATAGATTTATTGACAGAAAATATGAATTTCCTGCAGGAGCCTGCCTCACTTGCCACCTGCTCCTTCCGCTTTTTAAAGCTCCAGTTCCCCCACTCTCTCCTCCTGGCAAGCAGTCCTTTCATTTTCCTTCTTCATCCAATTGTCATCTTCTTGCCACAGTCCAGCGAAATGCTGCAGATGGAGCAGTGCTAGCAGTTTTAAAAGCAGTAATAAAACTTGGTAAATACGTTTTGCAAGCTTAAACAATGGTTATAGAAAATGTACAAATAGTAACTACCTTGCTTTTATGTTTATAAATAGAGAAGTTAATTTTTGTTAGCTAAAGAATGTATGTGAAAAATTGCTTTTTGTAAAATAATTGGTTTATTTTATATATTACAGGGTGATCAGCCCAAGTGTAGACAGATTTTGAAAGTAAATATTGAAACCCTAAAAACATTAAATTTTAAGTCCTACTGCACTCCCAAGTAGCTTATTATGTGGACTAATTAAAAAATTTCTTTTTCAGAAATATTCGTAAATATTAACTTAGGAATGAGCACTGTAACTGCGACTATTCAGGAATTGTTTGAGTCAGGACAGACCCCTAGCAAAATATGCAAACTGTTGAAGGGTCGTGTAAGCAGATCTGGTGTTTACAAGGCTCTGAAACGTTTGAATGAGACTGGTTCAGCCCTCCCGAAGGTTAGGAGCACTCCAAGTCGCAAAGTCAGAACACCAAAACTCATTAAAAACACAAGGGAAAAAATCAGGAGGAATCCCAAGAGAAGCATAAGAAAATTGGCTTCAGCCACTGGTGTGAGCTATGGAACGATGCAGAATGTGCTCAAAAATGATCTGAACCTATCCCCTTACAAGAAAACAAAAGCTCAGTTACTGTCACAAGCTGCAAAAACCAAAAGAGCGCAGAGATCCAAGCTTCTTTTGGAAAAGCTTGCAGACGACACGCAGCCTCCAGTTCTGTGGACTGATGAGAAGTTATTCACTGTCCAGGCCGTGCACAATCATCAGAATGACTGGATTTATGCTGTGAATAAAGGAGACATCCCATTGAATGACAGGCTCATGTTCCAGAGACAAAAACCAGCTTCTGTCATGGTCTGGGCGGGAGTGACTTCAACTGGGAAGAAAACTCCTCTTTTCTTCATTGAAGAAGGAGTAAAAGTGAATCAGCATGTGTATCTGGAGCTGTTAAGGGAAAAATTAGTGCCCTGGGTCAATGCAACGTTCGAGGAAGGCGGAATTACACTCCAGCAGGACGGAGCCACATCCCACACGGCTAATCTTGTCCAAGAATGGTGTAAGAGGAATATGGTGGGGTTTTGGCCGAAGGAATTGTGGCCTCCTTCCTCTCCAGATTTAAATCCCATGGACTTCGCCATTTGGAGTATTCTGGAGAATAAAGCCTGCTCATCTAATCACCAAAGTGTCGAAGCTCTGAAGCACAGATTAAGGATTTGTTGGGATGAAATTTCAGGAGAAACCATACGTGCCTCATGCATTCAAGTTCCTGACAGATTGAGACGTGTTGTGAAGGCGAAGGGAGGATATATCGAAAAATAGCTATGGCTTCTGTTTCCTTTGTCTTTTTTCGTGTTTTCCTCAAAATTATTTTCAATTTTTTTCTGTTGATATAATTTACATTGCATTAAACATTTGTCTACACTTGGCTTGATCACCCTGTATATCTGAAAGGTGAATAAACATATCAAATGAGTGAAATCAGAAGCATGGCAGAGTTTTAAATAATGTCATTGCAATGATCCTGATTATTTTGGTCTTTTTTAAATCTTGCTCTAATTGAAGTGTTGGTTTAATAAGCATTTTATGATGATTTTTTGTGATAAGAAAGTTACTTGCCCGTGTTTGGATCTTCAATCACCAGAACTTAGCTTCAATAAGCAAAATGAAAAGCTGGCTTGTAGGGTGTTGTGTTTGATTGGGTGGTCGACATGTTGAATGTTTGTGTTTAATGTGATGTGATTTCAGTTATTCAATTAGTTCTCCTTTAGCCTTTGGTCAGTGCATACCATAAATGCTAGTGAGCATTGACATTACCAGTACCATGGATCGTGTACCATGGACTTCACCAGACATCATTGTCAGCAGACTTGCGTGATTGCACTAGCTGGAAGACCATCACATCACATCAGATCATTTATTGTTGCTCACCACCCTCAGTATGCAACACAAACCAAAACAACCTCATTTCACTAAGCAACCATGGTAAAATTTGCCTGTGGTAGAATTTACCAGTCACCCCTGAAACACCTAGAGTCACTTTCCATCAAATACCTCACAAATATGTACAACACTGCCCCCAACACTAACACAATATTGGCACAAGCTACTGATCCAAATCATTTTTATCATCCATTGCCAAAGCACTAGAGACAGCACTATTACCATAAATAACAGAAAACATTTCAGTTATTTCTCATCACTATGGTTTCAAATATAAACACTCAACATGCACTACTTTGCATAACATCTGCCACCGAATCACAAAAGGCTTTAACAGTCCAAGACAACATCACACTGTAGCAGTAGTTTTGGACATGAGCAAGGCGTTTGATACAGTGAATAAAAACAAACTTATACCAACAAACATTTCGAACACCATCATTAAGTTCATAGCCAACTAAATTTAAAGAGCAACAAGCATGCACTCAATACAATGGCACTTTCTGGAAATTCAAGTAAATCAACATCTGGAGTACCACCAATGGGCACCCATTTCAAACTCCAAGCTACCCATCTTTAACAAATGATTCAAACTCAAACACACTCGTTACAATACCTTAATGCACATTTAGATCCACAAATTAATTAAATGACTTTTAAATGTAAAAAAATGTATTGTTAGGAGCTGGAGCCAGCAGAAATTGTGATGGCTGCAGCTCCAGCTTCAGCTTCACACAATATCAGAACTTGCTGGGCTCCGGCTCCTGCTCCCTAGTCCTGGTAAAAACACCACTTTATAAAATCAAATATTGTTTTATAATTTAGTATTTTTTTATACTATTCAATTCATTTTCATCAATGTGGTTGTTGAACTCCTATAAAATAAAGATTATCTTTATTTTTTTTGTTTTCTGCAAGAATCTAAATAGACATGATGTTTTTTAAGCTTTTATGTGCAGCACCAGTTTTGAGCTGGGTCTGCTTTATAGTATTCTTATGGTTGTGTTATGATTGTACTTGGTTTCTTTAGTTTTTGAAAAAAATAGTTGGTATAATACAAGTTCATTATAATATCTTTGTTTTTAAACACACAATAAAAAACTCAAAAAGAAAATTTATTCTTAAATTTTTCTAGTTTTTTTTTTACCACCAGAAAATATTTGAAGGCCTGATAAAGTTAATGTTGATTGTAGTCACTAAAGCATGGCAAATTTTGGAGTGATTCCCTTCTTTGTAATTCTATAATAAATTTGCTTACCATAAAACTAACACAAAATAGATAATTTGTATGTGCAAAGTTACACTTATGAAATTTTACTTGGAATTCTAATAAATTTAACATCAAATTAAATGAGAAAGTTTAAACAGATAAGCTGAGTCAAGTCAATAACTAAAACTCCAGTTGTTAGCAACAAAGCATAGTTTCAGGATCAAATACTGTGTGTGCAATTACAGCAGTCATGATATAATTAAATAATGACCTTATATAATTAAAAAACAAGTATCAATGTTCTTGCATTTCATTTTGAAAACACTTGTTCTTGTGTTATTACCTTTGAGATAGATTCAGGCCTACCCATTTTTACACCAAGTTTTTGTTAAATGTTTGTAAAACACTTTATTTAGGCTTACATTTGGAAAAAAATATAGTTATTATAGACTTAGTTAACCTAGATAACCTTGTGCTTTTTTGTTTTAAGAACATGGTAGTTTTTTAAAAAAAACAAACTTAGTTTCATAACAAAACCTAGTCTGAGGTCTGCACCTTTGCCATATTGAGAGAAGTGTTTGGTAGATGAGTCTTATGAAATAGATTCTGAAGGCATAAACATGCTAAACACCCAATGTATCAGGTGGTAAACAATATTGAGCAACGATTTTTAAAACTTGTAGAAATCTGATAAAACAATGTTAAATTTTTTTTAATTTGTGTTCTAGGGCATCTTAGTTGCAGTCATTGTTCGATTTTGTTTCTTCATAATTTTAACTTTTTTGGAAAATTAGTTCAAGACAAAAATTAATTTATGACAGCATAATAGGTGTATAGATTTTCCCAATTTAGTATTGTTATAAATAAAATATTTTAAAATAAGGCTGATACAAATTTCTAACATGTTCAAGTACATTTTTAAAGGTTTTGAAGAAATTGAGATATTCATTATAAGAAAAAAAATTACGAGAAAATATTATTTGTAGAGCATAAAGCCAACCAATAAGATAAATATTTATTGTGCACATAACAAGTTATTTTCCTGATTAGATTGTTTGTTGTATTAAAATATTATAATTTTTTACATCTCATGTGTCCCAGTCACCTACGCATACTTTCAGGCATCAAACAGCTGTCTACTTGTCTATTCAACAGCTAAGTACTGCACACCAGTCTGCTGTTGCAGCACTCACACTCGCCTCATAGATAGTGCATTAAATGATGCTTTGCACATATTCACTGGATGCCTGCGTCCCACTCCAATGAACCACTTACTTATACTTTCAGGCATCCAGCCAGCTGAGCTTCACTGACTGGGAGTGACACTCTCCTTGGCTTACCTGATTAAATCTTGAATGGTCTTCTAAGTGGGTCCTCAGATGAGACTAAGATCTAGACGCCCAATTGTGCCAGCTGTGCAGAATGTTTGGACAACCTTGCTGGACTTGGCATCTGCACTTGTGAGTGGACAAACCATAAATGAAATGCAGAGTACTGTGAGAATACTTCCAGGCTCCATATCTTTATACTCAGGACCAGTGCCAGTTCTATTGGCATGAGTTTGCCCTGAATATTTTGGGTTAAGCTCAACCACCTGTGGACTGGTATTGGGTGATTCCATTTGTCCATGCACAAATTGGGTCTCGCTTCTTCACCAAATTGAGAGTGAACAAACCACAAATCATGTCTACAGGGTGTCCATGAATTAAGGCAACCAACTTTCTCCATTAAATTAGTGCATTTAAATTCGGTTTTTCTCAAACAACTAATACATCATTTTAAAGCTAAAACTCTCTTCTTTCATTTCAGATATAGCAAAGTTTTCTAAAATAATTATTTCCATGTCTATTGATCGTAACATTGTGATAAAACTCCACAAAAGTGGAGAAAGTAATAGTGAACTGCACAACTGTCTAGAAGATCATCAAAAAGTTTCAGGAGATTGGAAGTACCCTAGGTTGGGAAGGCCGAGGCTGAAAACAGACTGTTCGTACCCCTCAACTGATAAAAAACACCAGGGAGAAGCTGTGACGCAACTCTCACCAAAGTTGCAGGAACTTGGCTGCTGCAGCTGGTGTAGGCAAATCCACCATGCACCAACTTTTGAGGGAAGATTTAGGAGTTAAACCTTTTAAGATGCTGTGTTGACAAGAACTCTCAGATGGTCATGTGGCCATTAGGGCCGAAAAATGCAGGAAACTTTTGCAGGACATCGCAGAAGGCATGCTGCCCAATTTGGTCTTCACTGACAAGAAAAAATTCAACATCCAGCAAGCTGTTAACCAGAAAAATGATAGAGTTTGGGCGTTCTCATTCACGACTGAAGGAAGAATTGTCACCAGACGCCAAAATCCACAGTCTGTGATGGTGTGGGAAGTGATGACCACAACCAGGAGATCCCCGCTCCTTTTTGTTGCAACAGGAGTGAAGTTGAACTCTGAACGGTACGTCTCAGACATTCTGGAGGTTTGTCTTCTCCCCTGGGCCAAGCAACACTTCAAAGACGAACTGTGGACCCTCCAACAGGATTCGGCACCCTTCCATGGTTCAAAATTTACCCAATTGTGGATTCTGAGGAAAATCCCCTCATTCATAAGTAAGGAAGATTGGCCAGCGTGAAGCCCAGATCTAAATCCATTCGACTACTCCATCTGGTCCATCTTGGAGAAAAGAGTGTGCTCCACTCCTCATCAAACCTTGGAGTCCCTGAAGGCCAAGCTGATGAAAGAGTGGGACACTATACCTCAAGAAATGCTACGTGCCACGTGTGACTCGTTTCCAGACAGATTAAAGGTCATAGTCAAGAACAAAGGGAGTTATATTGAATAAAATATATATCATTTAAAAGCCTATTCTTTATCCTATTAAGTCATGAGTAGCAATGCTTGTTTTAATTTTTTGTATTTTCAGTAGAGGCCAAAACGTTCATTGCCTTAATTCATGGACACCCTGTATTAGCATGCCCCATACATCGGGCACCACATAAAGCACGAGGTCTGACGGTTTTGGATGACAAAACTTAATGCTGGCTTAACAACATCACTGCCAGCATTTGATCCAAGCAAAACAGCATTCTGGGATAGTAAAAGGATGAACCCTTGGCCGCAATTAAGATCCAGATGCTCATTTGTGCCAGCTGCGGGAAAACTATGAAACCACTTGCCAAATTAGGCATTCACACTGCCCAGTGGGCAAATCTTTGATAGAACACAAAGTACTGTGAAAATACATCCAGGTGTTGTGGTTTTAATACCCATAACCACTTTCCAAGGCTGGCATGTTGAAATAAACTTGTTCCAAACAGCTTGGATTAAGCTCAAGTGCCTGTGGACTTGTTGTATCTTTGCACGAATACACAGGTTTATTAAATAACAATAATTAAAATTCACAAAAATCACTTAGCCAAAAAACAACTGTATTGAAATAGAATGCTTTCAGTTTGTTTGCTGTAGTAGCTTGATAACTTTGAACTGACTGATGAACCGAAATAGAGGTGCAGATTTAACTGGTTACAATTATGCTTGGAGATACGCGTGTCCAATAATTGATCGAGCAGAAGGCGCTGATTAAGATTAGAAGCGTTTAAGAAAACACTACGTCATCAATTGCACAATATCACAACACCTCCCCAAATAAACTACGACAAAAAATATATATACATATTAGCAACAATATTTTTTTGGAGGTCTCTTTGTTCTCGCTGATCGTCGTGGATTGTATTGCCCGTACTCGTCTCCGGTTGGTAATCTCGGATTGTTGCGTTGGTTCATCGAAGAAGAACTAGATGCGTGGTCAGTCCCGGCTGGAAGTGTTTCTGTAGACAAAACGCTCGTTGGGATTTCACAGGGATCATCATCTTGATCCGAACTGTATCGAGGTCGAAGTTGATCAAGATGTCTTCTCCAAGTTGGTCCTTGTAACTATCGCAGGCACCCATCATGGGTCACGATCTCTTCTAGGGCCAAAGTACAGTGCGTAACAAGGGTCTCCTAGTGAGTAATGATGTTCGACTTTCGAAACCACTTCCGAGTCTTCAGCATTTGAATGCTTGCTCGCTTGTCTTGACTGTCTTCCCTGCAGGAGATGCGGAATGGATGGAACCAAAGTGTCAATTTTGGTGCGAATTCTTCTTCCATTCAACAATTCGCTTGGTGACAGTCCCGATGCAAAAGGAATTCTTCTATATTGCATTAGAAATTCTTGCAAAGCTTCCTTTGGAGGTAACGAGGATTTTCTCAATGCCTGTTTGAACGATTGTATCAAACGCTCGGCAGCACCATTTGTTGCTGGATGATAAGGTGCTCCGGTGAGATGTACAATGCCTCGTTGTTTGCACCAAGCTTGGAACTCTTGAGACATGAATGTTGTGGCATTATCGGTCACCAACGTGTGGGGATATCCGAAATGAGCAAATTCTTGTTCAAGTATAGCAGTAGTACTTTTCGAAGACGTTGAGGTTGTTGGATGAATGCAAGGATATTTTGAATAAGCGTCTACAAGGACTAACCAGTTTCTTCCCAGAAAGTTGATCGCATGGTCCAAGTGGAGTCTTGACCATGGTTTTTCTGGCATCATCCACGGATGGATTGAAGGTTTATCCGGCTTATTTTGAAATTGGCCACAGGAAGTGCATTTGCGACATAAATCCTCAATGTCAAAGTCAATTCTAGGCCAATAGACAGTTGACCTGGCAAGTTGTTTCATCCGTTGCATGCCGAAATGTCCAAGGTGTAATAATTTAAGAATATGATTACGTATGGTTGAAGGAATTATTACCCGTAAGCCGTAAAAAACGCAACCATTCTCTGTTGACAACGAATTTTCCAACTTTTAGAAGTCTATAAGCTCTTCCGAAAATGCATGCGGCCATCCCTCCTTCACAAATTGCATTACTTAGGAAAGAATTGGATCCTTGGCAGTCTCTCTGACCACAAGCAATGGATTGTCAGAATTGATTTGACGACTGATTGTTTAACAACGAATTTTCCAACTTTTAGAAGTCTATAAGCTCTTCCGAAAATGCATGCGGCCATCCCTCCTTCACAAATCGCATTACTTAGGAAAGAATTGGATCCTTGGCAGTCTCTCTGACCACAAGCAATGGATTGTCAGAATTGATTTGACGACTGATTGTTCGAACTAAACAAACGCTATCGACATCATCTTCCATCTCCTCCCCATCAAAACTTGTGTCATTTGAAAATGGCAAGCGACTAAGAGCATCGGCATTGCCATGGTCCTTGCTTCTACGGTATTCCACCGTGTAGTCGTATTGATGGACTAGTAATGCCCATCGTGCAAGTCGATTTGCGGCCATTGCAGGAGTACCTTTATCAGGGGCAAACAAGGTCACTAAAGATTTGTGATCGGTAACCACAATGAACTTACGACCGTACAGAAACTGATGAAATTTCTTCAAAGCGTACACTAAGGATAGTGCTTCTTTCTGTATTTGGCTGTAGCGTCTTTGTGTTGCCGATAAAATTTTAGAAATATTGAGAATCGGATGCTCACTTCTGTCTGCAAAGCGATGAAATAATACCGCTCCAATTCCGCATTCTGAGGCGTCACAAGATAAACCCAACGGAAGAGATGGGTCATAGTGTGCAAGTACAGTCTCTGTGCATAGTAACCGTTTGATCTTTTTGAAAGATGTCGCTTCTACTTCACCCCACTTCCACTGTTGTCCTTTGCGTGTAAGCTTGTACAACGGCTCGGTGATTTCCGAAAAATATGGAGGTAAGAATTTAGAATAAAACTGCACAGATGCTAAAAAAGATTTTAACGTAGAAATGTTCTTGGGTGTAGGCATTTCTAGTATGGCATCAACTTTGGACCCTTTTGCAATTCCTCGACTTGATAAAGTGTGACCCAGGTAATTAATTGATACTTGGGCGAAAACACATTTCTCACGGTTGCAGCGAAGACCTTTTTCTTCTAGTCTTTTGAACAAAGCTCACAGGTTCATCAAATGATCTTTTGCGTTGTCACCACTTCCCAAAATATCATCAAAATACACGGCAACTCCTCGCAAATTTTGCATTAACTGTTCCATGATTTCTTGGAAATACCCTGGTGCAGATTTAATTCTGAAAGGAAGTCTTTTCTGAAGTAAAATAGTAGAAGGCCACAGTTTTAGAAATAATCAGCTATGCATGCTAGTCTTGGCATGCTGTATCATCACTGATATTCCACAAAATTTGAAGAGCCTGCTTTTTTATAAGCAAGAACAAATTTGCCATTCTCGATGGATTACTATTGCAAATGGTTATATGAGAATGCCAATTTTTAACTCAAAAAATCTCACTGATTCTCAGAAAAACAAGCTTCAGAAGATAGTTTCATACATCGTTTGTGTTTATGTACCATCGTTTCTGATGATACATTTAAACCCCAAAGCTCCAGAGGGTCCTTTTCTTTTTTATTTCACCACGATCTGCTTAGCTGTTTTGTTGAAATTGACCCAAATATCACTGATGTTGTTATGAAATATTTCTTAGCTCATGCGTCGCAATGGCTTTCTTGGAAAAATGTTGCTTTAAGTGTGCATGCAAAAGTTGCACCATGCACTGCTCGTCGTCGTCGTCGTTTGAAGGGCATCCACTCCAGGCCAGACACAAATAGAACTGGGGCCGAGGGTTTATCCTTTTAGTACCCCAGACTGCTGCACTGCCTGGATCAGATGTTGGCAGTGATGTTATTAAGCCAGCATCGAGTTTCGTCATCCAAAACCGTCAGACCTCGTGCTCCATGTGGTGCCCGATGTATGGGGCACATTGTTAGTACATGGTCTGCGGTTTGCTCTGAGGCGCCACACTCGCAATTCGGTGAAGGAACGAGACCCCATTTGTGCATGGACGAATGAAATCGCCCAACACCAGTTCGCAGGCGGTTGAGCTTAACCCAAGCTGCTCGGGGTAAGCCCATCCCAACAGGCCTGACACTGGTCCCGGGCACAAAAGCACGGAGCCTGGAAGCACTTTCACAGTACTCCGCGTTCCATTTGTGATTCATCCATTCAGAGGCGCGGATGCCAAGTCTGGCAAGATTGTCCAAAAGATTCCGCGCACCTGGCACAAACGGGCGTCTGGATTTTAGTCTTACTTGGCGAGTATCTGAGGACCCACTTAAAAGACCATGCAAGATATGATCGGGGTCCAGAGATCCACGGTAAGCCAAAGAGAGTGTCGCTCCCATTCGGCGAAGCTCAGCTGGCTGGATGCCTGAGACTACAGGTAGGTGGTCCGTTGGAGTGGGACGCAGGCATCCAGTAACTATGCGCAAGGCGTCATTCAAGACACTGTCAATGAGGCGAGTGTGAGCACTGCGACACCAGACTGGCGCACAGTACTCAGCTGTTGAGTAGACTAGAGACAAGGTGGCTATGCGTAGTGTTTTAGCACCAGCACCCCATCCCGAGCCCACGAGTCGTCTCAGTAGTGTGACGCGCGATGATAGTTTTTTGCGCAATGCCACTAAATGGTGACGAAACGTGAGCGATCTGTGCAGTTTTACCCCAAGATAAGTAGGGGTTGGACAGAACGGTAAAAGTTTACTATTGTTGTAGACCTTTAGCTCACGTTTGTCCTCTCGGTTATTTAAGTGAAAGGCTGCCGTCACCGTCTTAGTGTGACTGAGCTTCAACCTCCAAGTCTGGAGATACGCTGAAAGTGTGGACATGTCTTGGCTTAATGTCCCCTCCAAGTCCTTCCAGTTTCCAGAAGAGTGTAACAATGCTAAATCATCAGCATAAGCAAACTTTCTGGAAATCATGGAAGGAAGATCGTACGTATAGATGTTAAATAAGAGGGGAGCCAAGACCGATCCCTGAGGAACGCCGTTTTTAAGACGACGTAGCCTGCTTTGCTTGCTGTCACCGGTGGTAAGGGTGAAACTTCGATTTCGGACAAGCTCCATAATCATTTTGACCATGTGCTTATCCGGAAGTAGTCTCAGCAGCTTGCAGGTAAGGCCACGGTGCCAGACAGTGTCATAAGCAGCTGTCAGATCGATAAATACGGTACCGGCCTTCTTTTTAGCCTCGAAAGAATCCTCGATGTTCTGGGTTAGCAGAACAACTCGATCTACGGTTGACTTCCCGCGTCGGAACCCAGCCTGCTCTTTAGGGAGCAGTGGATCGATTAAGGGTTCAACGCGGGCGTAGATAAGCCTCTCGAGGCATCTTGAAAACTGGTTAGTAACAAAGTTTGCTTATTGAGTGGAGTGCATAGCAATTACTTGTACTAAGCTTGATAAATAGTAGAGTAACAATAAGTTTTTTTTCTTTTTGGAGTAGAGGATAATATTCAGTCAGCAACAAAAATTAAAATTTTTGTTTTGTGTTTGGTTTGTTTTTTGAATTTTTTGTTTGGTGTATCTGATATGATACATTGTGAGTATACAACCATGTTTGGCTATACTATGATTTTCTATGAAAATGGGTACTGGATTATTTTTATTGATAATTACAGAACATATTATGTTCATTTTGTCCAAATAATAACCTAAACAGATCAGATTAGTTGTCTGCACATCAACCCACCTATTAGAATGCAATTAGTTGGTAGACCTACTAGCAAAGGCCTACAGACAAAAAAGGTGAGAACAAAGAAGCAACGCCAGTGCAGAAGTAGGGCATTGCGATTTTGTTGAAAGTGATGAAACTCAAAATCCACCAGCATTGGATGAAACTATAGATGAAGAATATAATAAAAAGAAAAATAACAAAAGTTTTTTGAAAAAAGAAGTTTATTCCTACTGCACTTGCACAAAAAGCTGTGATACTTCTCCAACAGAACCTGTTTCAGCTAATACTTACTTTAGAATATTTATAACCAATTGCTTGATTGAAAATATGTGAGAGAAAACCAACATGTATAACTTTCAAACCCAAAGCAAAGACCTAAAAGCAACACCACAAGAGCTAAAAACTCTTCTTGGTATACATCTTGAAATGGGATCAATTCCATTTCCAAAATTTGAGATTGTATAGGAGCAAAAGATGCAATATAAATTGATTGCTGATGCAATGACACTAAATTGCTTCAGTATGCTTAAAAATAATTTTCACTATTTGGACAATATGCAGGAAAACAATGTTTCATCTTTTTTGCATATAACAAAAACTTTTTATGTTAAAAAGGTATAATAAAAATGTAGTCATATGCTCACAATCTATCATATATGATATATAAAAGTTTTTCTTATTAACCAACGTATCTTAGCAGATACAGGGTGGGGACTTCAAATTGTCGCTGTAGCTCGCTTTTTAATTAAAAGGACATAAAATGGTCAGTTTTGAAGATATTTATTTCAAATAAAAAACAAAATAGGGATATGATGCGAGAAACACATTCTACTTAAAATAGTTGCCCTCAGCCTCAATGACGCACTCAATCCTGGTCCCGAAGCTCCTGCAGGCCTTCTTCACCGTCTCCCTGTCTATGGAGACGCATTGCTCCTTGATGGAGGCAATGAGAGATGCCTTGGCAGTATG
>CAVMFT010000031.1:0-54684 GCA_963680785.1 Diplosoma virens | reverse complement strand
TTTTTTCTAATTTTTGAATTCTCTCGTTTTCCACTCACTTCTCTCTCTCTCTCGGACACTCTCTCTCTCGTTCTTTCTCACTCTTTCTCCCTCTGCTCTCTGTTGCTCTTTACAAGAAATGAAATTGGAGAGCTCCACGAATGCTTTACAAGATGAAAATAATCGCGGTTGGGCCATAGATATCCTATATAACTCCTAGATTGCGCATTCCCGTAAAAAAATTAAGCCAATTGAACATATCGTAAGACTCCCCGCGGTTACATTAGCTTGAATGGAAATTATATGTATTTTGACACTAAAATCGATTTTTTGACCAATTAAAACGTTTTTCTTTTGGTGTATGTCATGGATATAAAAATTAGAATTAATGAGCTATAAAAAACGCCAGAAATAACTGACTTTAACACAAAAAAAATTAATTTAAACTAAGAAATAAGTAAAAATTACGGTTTAATTTTTATACTTTTATTGCTACTTCAAGGAACAATGAAAACTTTTTTAATATCAATTTAGACTAAGAAATAAATGAAAAGCAGAGCTTGTGAACATTAATTTAGGCATTTACAAGCAGTATATTAAAGATTTTAAAATTATTTTTGGCATTTACATAGACTGGTATCAAATTTGATCAGCCAAGTTCTTTCATTTTTTAGAATTTTTATTGTTGGATAATTTTTAAAATTCAATAAAATAGTGTTATTAAATGTTCAAGGTATCATTGTTTGAAATTAATATTTTTTAAACATTTTTTTGATATGCATTTTAAATTTTTTGATTAAATAGTATACACATGAAAATTTTTTAGTCAGAGGTGACCAAGAGATGGTTCAATTTTTTTTTAGTTCAATTTATTTGTTTTGTGCTTCAAAACGAAGAATACACCAATATATGTGATAAAAATTTTTTTTGAAAGCACAGGAAGGCAGTGAAATGACCATACGGTCTTCTAGTCAACTGCCTATCTTCAAATAGTGGGACCAAAAAAAAAAATTTTTTTTCATCAGAAAAATTACAACAATACACTTACAAAACACAATACATTTAGAAAAACAATAAAGAATTAATGACAATATTAGTTGTTATTAAATAACTTTCCATGTGCCAGCTGACTTCATCAAATTGTTATGGCATCTTTTCTAATATTGACTAGTTAAAAAAAGCTTAAATTTGTTCCTAAATTGATTATAAGAAAGTAACTTTAATTCAAAGGGTACTTCTTGTCATATTTTAGGTCCAATGTAAGAAAATGCCTTTTTGCTTAATTCTGTAATTCTGTTCTCTTTCTAGGTTGAAAATAATTTTGTTTCACTGCCAATCTTGTTTTATAATGATGTTTTTGGGTTATACTTATAATAGTTTGGTACTCATTCTTTGCTGAACTTTTATTAAAGCAAAACATTGTTTTTGCAATTTCAAATTTAACAATACTTTTTAGTTTTAAAAAATTCAATTTTTGAAAAAGGGGATTTGTATGTGACAAAAAAGAACAATTCGTAATAATTCTGATTATGCGTTTGTATATTCTTACCAGTGGATCCAGGGCAGTAGTCAAAGCCAGTCCCCACATTGAGACACAATTTATTGAAGATAAGAGTAAATTAAAGCATAATATTCTGTTTTAGTGTTGTAGTGTCAACATAGTTCCTCAGTTTGAGCAGTGCGCAGGAACCACTGGAGTAAACATGTTGTATATGAGACTTCCAAGAAAGCTTTTCATTAAAGATTACACCCAAATATTTTATTTCATTTACTTGTTCTATATTTGTCTTTCCTATTCTAATGTCATAGTGCCTGGCTGATCTTTGTTTGATTAATACCAAAAATTTTGTTTTATTAGTATTTAATGGCAATTTGTTTATTTTCAACCATTGTCAAAAATTTTAATGTTTTTTTTTAAATGACTAGCATTTACTATTTAATTTTTTGGTTGATTTTGGCTCAAAAAGAAGTTTTTTGTGACTACAATTTTGCAAATAATTTTTGGTAAATATACAGTTTAGTGTGTAAATTATTAGTGAGTGTATTTAAGGATTTTTAGGTGTGTAAAGGGCTAGAGTTAGGGGTGTAAATAAAAATGTTAACAATAGAACTCAAATCTTAACCTTTTTTTTATTTATGCTTATTAATGATTTACGCTCCTAAACTGCCTATTTACCCCATTTTTATGCCAAACTTGGAATAGATGTTAATTGTATAAATATGCTATAGTTTACAAGCTCATGTTGTCAGTAAATTATATTTGGCCAGTTTTTTAATTTGTTGGAAAAAATGACTTCTTTGTTATTGTTTTAAAACAAAGTGACAAGCAAACTTTTTACTCTGCAGGCAAATAATTTATGTATTCAAAAAATTATTGTGCACAAAACCATGCTACTTGTTTTAAACAATTGTTATTTGTTAACATTGATATAGTAATATTTTTTATTGATATCATATACGAGTTTAACTGTTAAATGCATATATATTTTAGAGAAGAAAAAAATAATTGTATGTTCTTGAAGCAGTGAAAACAAACTGCAAAAAACTGTAAAACTAATTTTTTTAGTAGATGAATTTGTATTTATGAATGTGTTATTAAACTTAATTAGTCTGCCTATATATACAGGGTGCCCAAAAAAAGATGTAACTAGTTTGATAGGCTGCAGTAAATCTGTTGGAGCAAGCATGGACTTTTCCTTTTCAGGTTACACAGTCAACCAGGTTGGATTTGTTAATATTTCTGTGTTTTTCTTGTTTTTCAGATTGTACACAAGTATTATAGTATTATATTATATTTATTGTATGCAAAATGTACACACTTGAGCAAAACTTGAAAATTTTTCAACTCTGGTATGAAACTAAGTCACTTGCAGAAGTCTGCTGTCGGTTCAACACACACCAGGGTTACAAATCTAAGTCTAAGTGTGCAGCACTTACAATTATGGAAATATATAGGATTGTGCAGCATTTTGAAATGGAGAAAGCCCTAAATCATGTCCACAAGTAAGAAGTGGCCAGTAATCAATCATTACTTCTAAGAAGCAAGAGCAAGTCTGTGTAGTCCAAAGAAATCTTACCGAATCTGCACACAAGAGGTGGCTTTGTCTCCAACTACACTTTTGAGAGTCATGAAGAAGGACCTGAACCTGTTTCCATTTAAAATTTCAACTCACCATGTGCTGCAGCAACAGGACAAAGATAAAGAATCTAGATGTGCAACTGGCTTAATGAAAAGTTTGAACAAACTCCAAGCTGGTCAATCACATCACCCCACTGCGAAAACATTAACCAAAGTGTGTATGGGATTTTTTGACCTTAGAACAGGGGTGTGCAAACTGCGGCCCGAACGATCTTTTGTGCGGCTTGCGACGGGTTTAAACAAATAATAAAAAAATTTGAGGCCAATCGGAGACGAAGACCTTTTTTTTAGAGAACAGCTTGGTTTCAGTATGAAAAGTAGAAAATTAGGAAAGTATTTCCAGCGATGACGTTTTTTTTTTTTTAGAGAAGACCTTAATTTTAGGAGGAAAACTAAAAAATCCGAGACAAATCCATAATGAAGATCAATATTTTTAGAGATTACTATAATGCGGCCCGTAAATAAATTCAACTTTCGAATTCGGCCCTCGAGCTAAAAAGTTTGCCCAATCCTGCCTTAGAACATTCGCATCAAGGTGTAACTTTATTACATAGTTGTGTAGCGTTAGCATTTGAATGGTACGTCATTTTTTATGTGCTTTTGTAAGTTTTCTTTTTTATTGTACGTATTCTCGCAATAACCAAATTTTTAGTCATCCTCTATAGTCGAAATAATTACCGTATTTGAATAGACGTCGTGGTGTTAATCAGCCTGCTAAAAGTTTTTTCTCTCTATCTTCTTCCCGTTTCATAGTTAAAGGCCCGTTTCCACTACGAGCGTGGAAAAGAGGATTCTTTCTCTCTTTTATTGATCTTCGATTGAAGCGAGCGCAAAAAAAAAAGCAATAAAACAAACAAAGAATGCTTTTTTCCACGCTCGTAGTGGAAACGGGCCTTAATGCGTTTTATAGTTTATATGAGTAACAATTATTTCAATATGCGTACCGGTAATTTATTTACATCATTGTACCAGTTTTCTTATTAAATTTATTTTATATGATGGCTTTTTCAACCAATTTATTTCTCAAATTTTATAAAATCATGTACAAGTGAGCTATTCAAGCTCTCATTCAAATACTATCAGTATGAAATTATGAGCATGACTTCCAAACAATTCAAATTTTTGAATTAGCTTGTTACTAGCTGAAGAAGTTTTTAAATAATTATTTTCACTGTCGTAGGCTTCATTTACATATTGTGGGCTTTTTTGCAATGTTACAAGTTATAATCATTTTTCTGTTTCTAGATAAAAAGTACTCATTGAAAATACTAAATTTTTTCTCAATAAAAACCTTCATTTACTATAAAAACTAGCGTCTAATTTCTGATAAACCGATCAGATAATAGAGGTCATGAATGTGTGGCATTCGGTTGCAGAAAAAGGTTTCATACCAAAGATAAACCCAGAAGCGACAGTGAGGGCTCAGAGGATAATGAAAGTTTTGTCAAAAAAAATATCATAGAACATTTCACAAGTAAGAGTTATCAAAATAATTTGTTAATTTGCTGACTAAAGTTAGGTTTAACCCAGGGTTTCTTAAACTATGGGTCGCGACCCCAATGGGGTCGCCTAAAATAATTTGTGGCATTAAGCAAAAAACTATCCTCGCGCGTCACACCGCTGAGGCGACTCGTGGGCTCAGGATGGGGTGCTGGTGCTAAAACACTACGCATAGCCACCTTGTCTCTAGTCTACTCAACAGCTGAGTCCGGTGTCGCAGTGCTCACACTCGCCTTATCGACAGTGTCTTGAACGACGCCATGCGCATAGTTACTGGATGCCTGCGTCCCACTCCAACGGACTACCTACCTGTACTCTCAAGCATCCAGCCAGCTGAGCTTCGCCGACTGGGAGAGACACTTTTTATGGCTCATCGTGGATCTCTGGACCCCGATCATATCTTGTACGGTCTTTTAAGTGGGTCCACAGATACTCGCCAAGTGAGACTAAGATCCAGACGCCCGTTTGTGCCAGCTGCGCGAAATCTTTTGAATAACCTTGCCAGACTTGGCATCCGCGCTTCTGAATGGACAAACCACAAATAGAAAAAGGAGTATTGTGAAAATATTTCCAGGCTCCGTGCTTTTGTGGCCGGAAGCGGTGCCAGGCCTGTTGGGATGGGCTTACCCCGAGCAGCTTGGGTTAAGCTCAACCGCCTGCGGACTGGTGTTGGGCGATTCCATTCGTCCATGCACAAATGGGGTCTTGGATGACGAAACTCAATGCTGGCTTAATAACATCACTGCCAGCATCTGATTCAGGCAGTGCAGCAGTCTGGGGTAGTAAAAGAATAAACCCTTGGCCACAGTCCTGTTTGCGTCTGACCTGGAGTGGATACTCTTTAAACGACGACGACGATGGTACACATATGTACCACTGTCCCTTAAAGCAGTGTTTCTCAAGCTTTTTTTTCTGCGACCCAAAATCGCTAAAAACAACGATTTGCAAAGATAACTGCGATTCAAATAAATTTGACTGAGCGTGGTGAAAACGTAGTGATCTCCTTGAATCTCAAATCTTGTGCGCACAGATCTTTTTCTTTTACGTGCGGTAATTTACAAGCTTTCGCGACCCATTCACATAGTCTTGGCAACCCACTTTTGGGTCGCGACCCATGGTTTGAGAAACACTGCCTTAAAGGGTTAGAAAAAGCAAGCTTAAATAGTCATTTAAGAATATCGATCAGATAAATCAGCGGAAAGGGGTTACCGGTAGTTAAAAAAAACTGATGAACTAGTTAGTTATCAATACGAAGCAGTTTTTGTTTTGAGTTCTAAATGTATGTCTAAAGTATTTATAAAAAATTAACTATAAAATTCAAAGCTTTAAATTTACTACGTAGGAAGCAATAATTTAAAGACGTAAAACTTGGGATAAATTTATTGCTAGCCTTATTCAAAATTTGTACCATAAATTGTTTTGAATACTTACATTAAGTTGCACGTATTACGCAGCTAAAGCACAAATTGGTTTGGGGGTTACCACCCACGAAACAAAGCTACTCTTTTGATTTATTTCAAATGATTTGACTAAAAAAACTTTTGTTCTGTTTATAAGTCAATACAAAAAAGCTTGTAAATTAAACTCCAGCTTGAGAAAAATTATTTTATAAACTTTAGATTTCCAACAAAACCTAAACTATTATTCAAATGGAAACAAAATCTTCGTCGCGATAACTGGGTGCCAACAAAATCAACTCGGCTTTGCTCGGATCATTTTCAGGAAGATATGATTGATCACAGTGGTAAAACTGTTCGTCTCAAACCAGATGCAATTCCAACTAGGTTTAAAAGTATTCCAAAACATTTAATTAAGGTTTGTTACATGTTATCGTATGAACAAACAACTGAAAAATAAATTACGGTAAATAGAAATTTATAATTAACATAAAATATTGCTTGTAGACAAAAAGTGTTAGACCAACTCGGAAAAGAAACTTTACATCTGACATTCCAACAACATCAGCTTGTTTGCAATTACTCAATGACACAATAAAGCACGATCATGCGTATACGATGGTGTTCGAAAATATTCATACCAAAATTAGTAAAGTAAATGTGCAGATGAAATCTTTAAAAACAAAATTAAAGTTACAACAGCAATCGTCTCGTCGATTAAAAACTCGTGTAAAATCATTAAAAAATGTGATTAAAACTCTTAAAAGAAAAGACTTAATTAGTTCAAATTGCGAAGCCATGTTGAAACAGCACTTTGAGGGTTTGCCTCTAGCTCTGTTTACAAGAAAAACATCAACTTTAAAAAAAGAAAAGTATTCTAAAGAGTTAAAGTCTTTCGCATTAACTTTACAGTTTTATTCCAGCAAAGCTTATGGATATGTCAGAAAAATGTTTAACCTCGCACTTCCCCACCCAAGTACAGTCAGACGATGGTATACAGCGGTCCCCGCAGAACCTGGTTTTGCGGAACTTGCATTTAGGCCAATAAAATGTGCAGTAGAAATGTCAACGCAAGAAACAGTCTGTGCACTTATGCTAGACGAAATGGCAATAAGAAGGCATGTTGCTTGGGATGGTGAAAAATATCGCGGCTTTGTTGACCTTGGTTGCGGTGTAGACGACGATGATTCATCACCTGTAGCAAAAGATGCTTTAGTTATAATGGCTGTTTGCATCAATAAATCATAGAAGGTGCCGCTTGGTTGTTTTTTTATTGATGGACTTACTGGACAAGAAAGAGCCAATTTGGTAAGAATTGCTATTGAGTGATTATCACAAGTGGGTGCGAAAGTTGTTTCTCTTACTTGTCATGGTCCATCTTGCCATTTTTCGATGCTATCTGAACTAGGTGCATCTTTATCAATTAAAAATATTATACCATATTTTCCGCATCCGACAAAATCAAACGAAGATATTCAAGTAATTTTAGACATGTGCCACATGCTAAAGTTAGTACGCAATACACTGAGTCAAATGGGTTCTTTAACAGATAAGAACGGAAAAAAAATATCTTGGAATTATATTGTTCAACTTCAAAAATTGCAAGAAATAGAAGGCTTAAATTTGGTAACGAAGTTGAAAAAACAACACATAAACTGGTTTAACCAAAAAATGAAAGTAAATTTGGCAGCACAAACGTTAAGTTCGAGTGTGGCAGATGCAATTGAATACTGCAATAAAAAATATGGAAAATTTTAAAGGGAGTGAAGCCACAGTGACGTTCATAAGAACTTTCGACCATCTATTCGATATTCTTAATTCTAAAAATCCATTAGCAAATAACTATAAAGCTCCACTTCGAGAATCTAATCACTGCAGGTGGCAATCATTTTTAAATCAAAGTTTGCGCTATATCCAAGATTTAAAATTGCCAACAGGAACTTCTATTTTAATATCTAAAAGAAAAACAGGCTTTTTGGGTTTTGTTATTGCAATCAAGGCATTTCAAAACCTCTTCAGGAATCTTGTAACTTCTGGAAAATTGAAATATATCTTAACTTACAAATTCAGCCAAGACCATTTGGAATTATTTTTTTGTGCTTTGCGCGCTTGTGGTGGATTTAATAATAATCCAACCGCACAACAGTTTAGAGCTGCATATAAAAGATAATTTCTTAATGCGGCATTAAAGCATGTGGAGGAAATTGTGAAGCAAAAGATGCAACAAACATGTTAGATATGCTGGATAATTTCGCCGTTGCAAACAAAAATATAAATTTAACAAATTCAGCTTTAATAAGAAAATACGATTTGATCGAAAAAGTACCAGTTAAAGATGAACATGATTACACAGATGCACCAAATATAGTTTATTTATCTGAATACAAACATGCTGCTATACAATACATAGCTGGTTATGTTGCTAAATCTGTTACCAAACAAATTTTATGTATAAAATGTAAAAAAGCTTTATTTGATAAAGAAAAGCTCAGATTTTGTGAACAACAAAGATAAAGGAGGCCTTAGGCATGCATTTAAATCAATGATTAAAATTTGCAGTGAAAGAGAAAAATGCTTTCAACGAATGCTCATAACAACTTCACAAAAATTACCTCAATGCAAAAATGTTCAAGAAGGTATAGCAGTGGCAGTACTAAGAACCATTGATGTTAAGCAAGTTTTTACAAATCTTGAGGATCACATGCTGGATTCTATAGTTACTGAAAACACATATTTTTGTTAATTAAAGTTGTAGCAAAAACATATTGCAAAATAAGACTCTATCATTTGGGAAAAGAAAAAACTCAAACAATCAATTATGACAGGATTTGCCACAAATTTTCAAAGTTAATTCTGTTTAATCACCAATAAACATTTCTTGTTGAGCCTAACCTCATTGCAATTTAGGCATATATATATGTATCAAGTGATTTAGTATGACATCATTGTATTTGACACATAGCATGTAAAGCTCTTGCATTGTTTTTAATCTTGTACTATGTTCAGCAGCAAAATCGTTTGGATGTACCTTAAAGCTTATAGACCAATGTTCAATCTATGCTATAACACAATGCACCAGTTTGGTCTCTGCAAGAAATTACAATGATCTATTTTGAAACTACTTCTAATAAAATTTGATTCATCACAGTTTGATGATGAAGACTTTGCTCAATGTGTGAATTAGCTATACTAAGAATTTTCAGCAAATCAATAACCAAATAGTTCAAAAAAATTTATTAGACATAGTAAATGCCTTTAAAGTTTGTTTGAAACAATTTAATTTCATTACAGACATTTTATTATTAAAATTTTGGTTTGTTTGTCTATGAATATGAGGGTATAATGTTTTTTGTTTTTCTTCTTTATGTGTACTGTTTTTTTTCATGTAATCTCCTCATATGTTAAAAATGTTCTAAATTACGTATGTTTGTAAAGTTCAAAAAAAATTACCTCAAAGTAAAAAAGTCCAATCACTAAAATATTTTAAATTTAATCAGTTTTAAAAAATCTACATGTGATTTCATTGCTATTTAAAGAAAGATTTCTTAAAATAGGTTTGAAAACTATAAGAATTTAGACTAAATTTAAACAAAATTAATATCTATAAATAGCAAAACAGTGAAACAGCTACTGATCAAATTTGATAATGGCAATTAAAAGTTATTTGGAAACAAAACAACAAAGAAATTTCACTAAATTTTTACAACAATTTCAAAAAATTACCATAACGTAAATGTGTTCAAAATAGTACATCAGCTGCAGTTTGAGGTTGCTTGATATGCAGCAAGTTTTTAGAGACCTGGAGGATAATTTGATGGGTTCTACCATATCAGTACTAAAAAACAAATATTAATGCTAATTACACTTGTAGCAAAACATAAAATAAACTAAAACTCAATCAGAAAGGAAAACTCAAAATTAAATTAGTTTAATAGAATTTTCCAAAATTTTTTCAAGCTAAAGCATTTAATAACCAATAAAAAATTTATATGCTGTAAACCAAATTTTTCTTTGTTTTCTAAGCATATATTTCCATCTGGTGATTTGACATGATGCCATCATATATGCAACATTGCTTGTAAAGCTGTTTCGTGTTGATTTTATATTTTAAATATTGTCTCTCAAAAATATATTTCAATACTCTTATTAAAATTACAATTTAAATCATCACAGTTTGAATTATAAAGCTTTGCATAATGCAACTAATGAACACAAATTTTCCACATGATTCTTTTATATATAGATTATATAATACAGATGTATATATACATATATTCTATATTATACAATACAAATACATTCCATATTATTCAATACAAATGCATATATACAACTGTATAAATGTGTTTAGGTAAAATCTTAGTACCATGCATTGTTTTCTTGTAACTAAAAAAAAAAATCTTATAAACAAATTTACCATAATACAAACAAGTGAAACCATTGCATTATAAACTTCTTTGTAAATAATTCAAAATAAATATATGATTGGAGACAATAGAAATTCATTAGAGGTACAACTGACACCAAAGTAAATGTTTAATACCAAAAATCATAAAGCCCTGAAATTCATTAAAAAAATAAAGAAAGTTGCAATGAAATAATTATACTAAAAAATAATTTACAATGACATTGATATAAAGCATAATTTAGAAGGACAGAAAATATTTAAATTTTGATTACTAAAATAGTCTTTGCTTTGCTTCACGTTAGAATTAACCTATCTAATACTAACCTTAACTCTAACCCTAATTTAAAAAATAAGTATTAAAATTTCTTAAAAACAGTTTTGAATATTTTCACATTACAGTTCATGGGCTTTCATTTAAAATTTAAGTTTAAAATTCATAAATAAAAAATAAAAAAAAATTTAAGTATATCAACAAATATTCAGTTATAACTATGGTACCTTGACAAGCTTTGCTTTTCAAACAATTTTGAATTCTCCTTACTAAACCAAGAGAAAATAAAAAAAAAAAAAAAAAACTAAGAGGAAAATAATCTCTTCAAGAAACAATAGTAAGCACAGAGAGATTCTGAGTCAGTTTCATAAACAAAAATCGCTTATGGAAAATCTTTAAAAGATCCAATTCGTCTATCATTCATGAGTGTACAACTAATTATATATATTGTGCATGTTTTTTTTATCATTTAATGAAATTAGATACCTGATATTAACATGTATAATTTTTTTAATAAATAAAACACATTTACTTATAAAAAATTATTGTAAAAAATTGAAGGACAACTTATACGCATACCATTTTACCTAATTTTATAAACGAAGATTAGAATATATAGAGATCTACAATATATAGTGAGTAATATCTATACTAATAAGATCTACAATATATAGAGAATATATAGTGAGTAAAAATGAAAATAAATAAATAAATAAAAATAAATATAAAGAGATCTGCAACTTTAATAATAACACTTAAAAAAATTTATTATTTCTTACAGTATCATTGAAAATATAAAAATTGAAACATAATTTTCACTTATTCCTTTGTCTAACTTATTTTTATTGTGCGTCAGAGTCAGTTAATTTGACATTTTTCATAGCTCATTACTTCAAATTTTCGTATCCATTAAATACGCCAAAAGAAAAACGTTTTAATCGGTCAAAAATTCAATTTTAGTGTCAAAATACATATAATTTCCATTCAAGCTAATGTAATCGCGGGGAGTCGTACACCACTGTGATTCTAGCAGAATAACTCTCATATCTTACAGAAAAAAGAAAAAAAGCGAAAAAACCTTACGCAAATGACGCAAACCTTCATTCATTTCTATGCTACAAAAGAGAGAAACAATCTTCCACTATTCAGGATTAATTTAAAATATCTTCCCTATCGATTCGAATGACAAATTTGATATCACATTGATCAGAATTTAACGTAGATATCAGATATAAAATCAAATTCCGGCGACACCATATTAGTTTTTGAACAAAATGCACTTGAATGGCCTCCGCTTTACGAGATAATAATTAGCATCAACAGCATTTTGAGTTAAAGTGATTTCGATTTACGCTATTTGAAAGTTCATTTTGACCATGTTCCCTATTGATTCGAATGACAAATTTGATATCACATTAATCAGAATTTCACGTAGATATCAGATATAAATTCAAGTTCCAGCAACACTATATTCACTTTTCCACAAAATGTACTTGAATGACCCCCGCTTTACAAGATAACAATTAGCGTCGACAGCATTTTGAGTTAAAGTGATTTCGAGTTACGCTAATTCAAGGTTTATTTTGACCATGTTCCCTATCGATTCGAATGACAAATTTGATATCACATTGATTAACATTTCACGTAGATATCAGATATAAATTCAAGTTCCGGCGACACCATATTCACTTTTCAACAAAATGCACTTGAATGACCCCCGCTTTACGAGATAACAATTAGCGTCTATTACATTTTGAGTTAAAGTGATTTCAAGTAACGCTATTTGAAGGTTTAATTTGACCATGTTCCCTATCGATTCGAATGACACATTTGATATCACATTGATCAGAGTTTCACGTAGATATCAGATATAAATTCAAGTTCCGGCGACACTATATTAGTTTTTGAACAAAATGCACTTGAATGACCCCCGCTTTACGAGATAATAATTAGCGTCGACAGCATTTTAAGTTAAAGTGATTTCGATTCACGCTATTTGAAAGTTAATTTTGCCCATGTTCCCTATTGATTCGAATGACAAATTTGATATCACATTGATCAGAAATTCACGTAGATATCAGATATAAATTCAAGTTCCAGCGACACTATATTCACTTTTCCACAAAATGTACTTGAATGACCCCCGCTTTACAAGATAACAATTAGCGTCGACAGCATTTTGAGTTAAAGTGATTTCGAGTTACGCTAATTCAAGGTTTATTTTGACCATGTTCCCTATCGATTCGAATGACAAATTTGATATCACATTGATTAACATTTAACGTAGATTTCAGATATAAATTCAAGTTCCGGCGACACCATATTCACTTTTCAACAAAATGCACTTGAATGACCCCCGCTTTACGAGATAACAATTAGCGTCTATTACATTTTGAGTTAAAGTGATTTCAAGTAACGCTATTTGAAGGTTTAATTTGACCATGTTCCCTATCGATTCGAATGACAAATTTGATATCACATTGATCAGAGTTTCACGTAGATATCAGATATAACTTCAAGTTCCGGCGACACTATATTAGTTTTTGAACAAAATGCACTTGAATGACCCCCGCTTTACGAGATAACAATTAGCATCGACAGCATTTTGAGTTAAAGTGATTTCGATTTACGCTAATTCAAGGTTTATTTTCACCATGTTCCCTATCGATTCGAATGACAAATTCAACATCACATTGATCAGAATTTCACGAAGATTTCAGATATAAATTCAAGTTCCGGCGACACTATATTAGTTTCCTAACAGAATACAGTTGAATGACCCCCGCTTTACGAGATAACAATTAGCATCGACAGCATTTTGAGTTAAAGTGATTTCGATTTACGCTATTCGAAGGTTTATTTTGACCATGTTCCCTATTGATTCGAATGACAAATTTGATATCACATTGATCAGAATTTAACGTAGATATCAGATATAAATTCAAGTTCCGGCGACACCATAGTAGTTTTTGAACAAAATGCACTTGAATGACCCCCGCTTTACGAGATAACAATTAGCATCGACAGCATTTTGAGTTAAAGTGATTTCGAGTTACGCTAATTCAAGGTTTATTTTGACCATGTTCCCTATCGATTCGAATGACAAATTCAACATCACATTGATCAGAATTTCACGAAGATTTCAGATATAAATTCAAGTTCCGGCGACACTATATTAGTTTCCTAACAGAATACAGTTGAATGACCCCCGCTTTACGAGATAACAATTAGCATCGACAGCATTTTGAGTTAAAGTGATTTCGATTTACGCTATTCGAAGGTTTATTTTGACCATGTTCCCTATTGATTCGAATGACAAATTTGATATCACATTGATCAGAATTTAACGTAGATATCAGATATAAAATCAAGTTCCGGCGACACCATAGTAGTTTTTGAACAAAATGCACTTGAATGACCCCCGCTTTACGAGATAACAATTAGCATCGACAGCATTTTGAGTTAAAGTGATTTCGAGTTACGCTAATTCAAGGTTTATTTTGACCATGTTCCCTATTGATTCGAATGACAAATTTGATATCACATTGATCAGAATTTCACGTAGATATTAAATATAAAATCAAGTTCCGGCGACACTATATCAACTTCCTAACAGAATACAGTTGAATGACCCCCGCTTTACGAGATAATAATTAGCGTCGACAACATTTTAAGTTAAAGTGATTGCGATTTACGCTATTCGAAGGTTTATTTTGACCATGTTCCCTATCGATTCGAATGACAAATTTGATATCACATTGATTAGAATTTCATTTAGATATCAGATATAAAATCAAGTTCCGGCGACACTATATTAACTTCTTAACAGAATACAGTTGAATGACCCCCGCTTTACGAGATAACAATTAGCATCGACAGCATTTTGAGTTAAAGTGATTTCGATTTACGCTAATTCAAGGTTTATTTTCACCATGTTCCCTATCGATTCGAATGACAAATTTGATATCACATTGTTTAGAATTTAACGTAGATATCAGATATAAATTCAAGTTCCGGCGACACTATATTAGTTTTTGAACAAAATGCACTTGAATGACCCCCGCTTTACGAAATAACAATTAGCGTCGACAGCATTTTGAGTTAAAGTGATTTCGATTTACGCTAATTCAAGGTTTATTTTGACCATGTTCCCTATTGATTCGAATGACAAATTCAACATCACATTGATTAGAATTTCACATAGACATCAGATATAAAATCAAGTTCCGGCGACACTATATTCACTTTTCAACAAAATGCACTTGAATGACCCCCGCTTTACGAGATAACAATTAGCATCGACAGCATTTTGAGTTAAAGTGATTTCGAGTTACGCTAATTCAAGGTTTATTTTGACCATGTTCCCTATCGATTCGAATGACAAATTCAACATCACATTGATCAGAATTTCACGAAGATTTCAGATATAAATTCAAGTTCCGGCGACACTATATTAGTTTCCTAACAGAATACAGTTGAATGACCCCCGCTTTACGAGATAACAATTAGCATCGACAGCATTTTGAGTTAAAGTGATTTCGATTTACGCTAATTCAAGGTTTATTTTCACCATGTTCCCTATTGATTCGAATGACAAATTTGATATCACATTGATTAGAATTTCACGTAGATATCAGATATAAATTCAAGTTCCGGCGACACTATATTAACTTCCTAACAGAATACAGTTGAATGACCCCCGCTTTACGAGATAATAATTAGCGTCGACAGCATTTTAAGTTAAAGTGATTTCGAGTTACGCTAATTCAAGGTTTATTTTGACCATGTTCCCTATCGATTCGAATGACAAATTCAACATCACATTGATCAGAATTTTACGAAGATTTCAGATATAAATTCAAGTTCCGGCGACACTATATTAGTTTCCTAACAGAATACAGTTGAATGACCCCCGCTTTACGAGATAATAATTAGCATCGACAACATTTTGAGTTAAAGTGATTTCGATTTACGCTATTTGAAGGTTTATTTTGGCCATGTTCCCTATTGATTCGAATGACAAATTTGATATCACATTGATCAGAGTTTCACGTAGATATCAGATATAACTTCAAGTTCCGGCGACACCATATTAGTTTCCTAACAGAATACAGTTGAATGACCCCCGCTTTACGAGATAACAATTAGCATCGACAGCATTTTGAGTTAAAGTGATTTCGATTTACGCTAATTCAAGGTTTATTTTGACCATGTTCCCTATCGATTCGAATGACAAATTTGATATCACATTGATCAGAATTTAACGTAGATATCAGATATAAAATCAAGTTCCGGCGACACTATATTAACTTCCTAACAGAATACAGTTAAATGACCCCCGCTTTACGAGATAATAATTAGCATCGACAGCATTTTAAGTTAAAGTGATTTCGATTTACGCTAATTCAAGGTTTATTTTCACCATGTTCCCTATCGATTCGAATGACAAATTTGATATCACATTGATCAGAAATTCACGTAGATATCAGATATAAATTCAAGTTCCGGCGACACCATATTAGTTTCCTAACAGAATACAGTTGAATGACCCCCGCTTTACGAGATAACAATTAGCATCGACAGCATTTTGAGTTAAAGTGATTTCGAGTTACGCTAATTCAAGGTTTATTTTGACCATGTTCCCTATCGATTCGAATGACAAATTCAACATCACATTGATCAGAATTTCACGAAGATTTCAGATATAAATTCAAGTTCCGGCGACACTATATTAACTTCCTAACAGAATACAGTTAAATGACCCCCGCTTTACGAGATAATAATTAGCATCGACAGCATTTTAAGTTAAAGTGATTTCGATTTACGCTAATTCAAGATTTATTTTGACCATGTTCCCTATTGATTCGAATGACAAATTTGATATCACATTGATCAGAATTTAACGTAGATATCAGATATAAATTCAAGTTCCGGCGACATCATATTAGTTTTTGAACAAAATGCACTTGAATGACCCCCGCTTTACGAAATAACAATTAGCATCGACAACATTTTGAGTTAAAGTGATTTCGAGTTACGCTAATTCAAAGTTTATTTTGACCATGTTCCCTATTGATTCGAATGACAAATTTGATATCACATTGATTAGAATTTCACATAGACATCAGATATAAAATCAAGTTCCGGCGTCACTATATTCACTTTTCAACAAAATGCACTTGAATGACCCCCGCTTTACGAGATAATAATTAGCATCGACAACATTTTGAGTTAAAGTGATTTCGATTTACGCTAATTCAAGGTTTATTTTGACCATGTTCCCTATTGATTCGAATGACAAATTTGATATCACATTGATCAGAAATTCACGTAGATATCAGATATAAAATCAAGTTCCGGCGACACTATATTAGTTTCCTAACAGTATACAGTTGAATGACCCCCGCTTTACGAGATAATAATTAGCATCGACAGCATTTTGAGTTAAAGTGATTTCGATTTACGCTATTTGAAGGTTTATTTTGACCATGTTCCCTATCGATTCCAATGACAAATTTGATATCACATTGATTAGAATTTCACGTAGATATCAGATATAAAATCAAGTTCCGGCGACACCATATTAACTTCCTAACAGAATACAGTTGAATGACCCCCGCTTTACGAGATAATAATTAGCATCGACAACATTTTGAGTTAAAGTGATTTCTATTTACGCTAATTCAAGGTTTATTTTGACCTGCTTGCTAAAAATGCTGTCGATGCTAATTATTATCTCGTAAAGCGGGGGTCATTTAACTGTATTCTGTTAGGAAGTTAATATAGTGTCGCCGGAACTTGATTTTATATCTGATATCTAAATGAAATTCTAATCAATGTGATATCAAATTTGTCATTCGAATCGATAGGGAACATGGTCAAAATAAACCTTCGAATAGCGTAAATCGAAATCACTTTAACTCAAAATGTTGTCGACGCTAATTATTATCTCGTAAAGCGGGGGTCATTCAACTGTATTCTGTTAGGAAACTAATATAGTGTCGCCGGAACTTGATTTTATATCTGATATCTACGTGAAACTCTGATCAATGTGATATCAAATTTGTCATTCGAATCAATAGGGAACATGGTCAAAATAAATCTTGAATTAGCGTAACTCGAAATCACTTTAACTCAAAATGCTAATTTTTATCTCGTAAAGCGGGGGTCATTCAAGTGCATTTTGTTCAAAAACTAATATGATGTCGCCGGAACTTGATTTTATATCTGATGTCTATGTGAAATTCTAATCAATGTGATATCAAATTTGTCATTCGAATCAATAGGGAACATGGTCAAAATAAACTTTGAATTAGCGTAAATCGAAATCACTTTAACTCAAAATGTTGTCGATGCTAATTGTTATTTCGTAAAGCGGGGGTCATTCAAGTGCATTTTGTTCAAAAACTACTATGGTGTCGCCGGAACTTGAATTTATATCTGATATCTACGTGAATTTCTGATCAATGTGATATCAAATTTGTCATTCGAATCGATAGGGAACATGGTCAAAATAAACCTTGAATTAGCGTAAATCGAAATCACTTTAACTCAAAATGCTGTCGATGCTAATTATTATCTCGTAAAGCGGGGGTCATTTAACTGTATTCTGTTAGGAAGTTAATATAGTGTCGCCGGAACTTGATTTTATATCTGATATCTACGTTAAATTCTGATCAATGTGATATCAAATTTGTCATTCGAATCGATAGGGAACATGGTGAAAATAAACCTTGAATTAGCGTAAATCGAAATCACTTTAACTCAAAATGCTGTCGATGCTAATTGTTATCTCGTAAAGCGGGGGTCATTCAACTGTATTCTGTTAGGAAACTAATATGGTGTCGCCGGAACTTGAAGTTATATCTGATATCTACGTTAAATTCTGATCAATGTGATATCAAATTTGTCATTCGAATCAATAGGGAACATGGTCAAAATAAACCTTCAAATAGCGTAAATCGAAATCACTTTAACTCAAAATGTTGTCGATGCTAATTATTATCTCGTAAAGCGGGGGTCATTCAACTGTATTCTGTTAGGAAACTAATATAGTGTCGCCGGAACTTGAATTTATATCTGAAATCTTCGTAAAATTCTGATCAATGTGATGTTGAATTTGTCATTCGAATCGATAGGGAACATGGTCAAAATAAACCTTGAATTAGCGTAACTCGAAATCACTTTAACTTAAAATGCTGTCGACGCTAATTATTATCTCGTAAAGCGGGGGTCATTTAACTGTATTCTGTTAGGAAGTTAATATAGTGTCGCCGGAACTTGAATTTATATCTGATATCTACGTGAAATTCTAATCAATGTGATATCAAATTTGTCATTCGAATCAATAGGGAACATGGTGAAAATAAACCTTGAATTAGCGTAAATCGAAATCACTTTAACTCAAAATGCTGTCGATGCTAATTGTTATCTCGTAAAGCGGGGGTCATTCAACTGTATTCTGTTAGGAAACTAATATAGTGTCGCCGGAACTTGAATTTATATCTGAAATCTTCGTGAAATTCTGATCAATGTGATGTTGAATTTGTCATTCGAATCGATAGGGAACATGGTCAAAATAAACCTTGAATTAGCGTAACTCGAAATCACTTTAACTCAAAATGCTGTCGATGCTAATTGTTATCTCGTAAAGCGGGGGTCATTCAAGTGCATTTTGTTGAAAAGTGAATATAGTGTCGCCGGAACTTGATTTTATATCTGATGTCTATGTGAAATTCTAATCAATGTGATGTTGAATTTGTCATTCGAATCAATAGGGAACATGGTCAAAATAAACCTTGAATTAGCGTAAATCGAAATCACTTTAACTCAAAATGCTGTCGACGCTAATTGTTATCTCGTAAAGCGGGGGTCATTCAAGTGCATTTTGTTCAAAAACTAATATAGTGTCGCCGGAACTTGATTTTATATCTGAAATCTACGTTAAATTCTGATCAATGTGATATCAAATTTGTCATTCGAATCGATAGGGAACATGGTCAAAATAAACCTTGAATTAGCGTAACTCGAAATCACTTTAACTTAAAATGCTGTCGATGCTAATTGTTATCTCGTAAAGCGGGGGTCATTTAACTGTATTCTGTTAGGAAGTTAATATAGTGTCGCCGGAACTTGATTTTATATCTGATGTCTATGTGAAATTCTAATCAATGTGATATCAAATTTGTCATTCGAATCAATAGGGAACATGGTGAAAATAAACCTTGAATTAGCGTAAATCGAAATCACTTTAACTCAAAATGCTGTCGATGCTAATTGTTATCTCGTAAAGCGGGGGTCATTCAACTGTATTCTGTTAGGAAGTTAATATAGTGTCGCCGGAACTTGAATTTATATCTGAAATCTTCGTGAAATTCTGATCAATGTGATGTTGAATTTGTCATTCGAATCGATAGGGAACATGGTCAAAATAAACCTTGAATTAGCGTAACTCGAAATCACTTTAACTCAAAATGCTGTCGATGCTAATTGTTATCTCGTAAAGCGGGGGTCATTCAAGTGCATTTTGTTGAAAAGTGAATATAGTGTCGCCGGAACTTGATTTTATATCTGATGTCTATGTGAAATTCTAATCAATGTGATGTTGAATTTGTCATTCGAATCAATAGGGAACATGGTCAAAATAAACCTTGAATTAGCGTAAATCGAAATCACTTTAACTCAAAATGCTGTCGACGCTAATTGTTATCTCGTAAAGCGGGGGTCATTCAAGTGCATTTTGTTCAAAAACTAATATAGTGTCGCCGGAACTTGAATTTATATCTGATATCTACGTTAAATTCTGATCAATGTGATATCAAATTTGTCATTCGAATCGATAGGGAACATGGTGAAAATAAACCTTGAATTAGCGTAAATCGAAATCACTTTAACTCAAAATGCTGTCGATGCTAATTGTTATCTCGTAAAGCGGGGGTCATTCAACTGTATTCTGTTAGGAAACTAATATGGTGTCGCCGGAACTTGAAGTTATATCTGATATCTACGTTAAATTCTGATCAATGTGATATCAAATTTGTCATTCGAATCAATAGGGAACATGGTCAAAATAAACCTTCAAATAGCGTAAATCGAAATCACTTTAACTCAAAATGTTGTCGACGCTAATTATTATCTCGTAAAGCGGGGGTCATTCAACTATATTCTGTTAGGAAACTAATATAGTGTCGCCGGAACTTGAATTTATATCTGAAATCTTCGTAAAATTCTGATCAATGTGATGTTGAATTTGTCATTCGAATCGATAGGGAACATGGTCAAAATAAACCTTGAATTAGCGTAACTCGAAATCACTTTAACTTAAAATGCTGTCGACGCTAATTATTATCTCGTAAAGCGGGGGTCATTTAACTGTATTCTGTTAGGAAGTTAATATAGTGTCGCCGGAACTTGAATTTATATCTGATATCTACGTGAAATTCTAATCAATGTGATATCAAATTTGTCATTCGAATCAATAGGGAACATGGTGAAAATAAACCTTGAATTAGCGTAAATCGAAATCACTTTAACTCAAAATGCTGTCGATGCTAATTATTATCTCGTAAAGCGGGGGTCATTCAACTGTATTCTGTTAGGAAACTAATATAGTGTCGCCGGAACTTGAATTTATATCTGAAATCTTCGTGAAATTCTGATCAATGTGATGTTGAATTTGTCATTCGAATCGATAGGGAACATGGTCAAAATAAACCTTGAATTAGCGTAACTCGAAATCACTTTAACTCAAAATGCTGTCGATGCTAATTGTTATCTCGTAAAGCGGGGGTCATTCAAGTGCATTTTGTTGAAAAGTGAATATAGTGTCGCCGGAACTTGATTTTATATCTGATGTCTATGTGAAATTCTAATCAATGTGATGTTGAATTTGTCATTCGAATCAATAGGGAACATGGTCAAAATAAACCTTGAATTAGCGTAAATCGAAATCACTTTAACTCAAAATGCTGTCGACGCTAATTGTTATCTCGTAAAGCGGGGGTCATTCAAGTGCATTTTGTTCAAAAACTAATATAGTGTCGCCGGAACTTGATTTTATATCTGAAATCTACGTTAAATTCTAAACAATGTGATATCAAATTTGTCATTCGAATCGATAGGGAACATGGTCAAAATAAACCTTGAATTAGCGTAACTCGAAATCACTTTAACTCAAAATGCTGTCGATGCTAATTGTTATCTCGTAAAGCGGGGGTCATTTAACTGTATTCTGTTAGGAAGTTAATATAGTGTCGCCGGAACTTGATTTTATATCTGATGTCTATGTGAAATTCTAATCAATGTGATATCAAATTTGTCATTCGAATCAATAGGGAACATGGTCAAAATAAACCTTGAATTAGCGTAACTCGAAATCACTTTAACTTAAAATGCTGTCGACGCTAATTATTATCTCGTAAAGCGGGGGTCATTTAACTGTATTCTGTTAGGAAGTTAATATAGTGTCGCCGGAACTTGAATTTATATCTGATATCTACGTGAAATTCTAATCAATGTGATATCAAATTTGTCATTCGAATCAATAGGGAACATGGTGAAAATAAACCTTGAATTAGCGTAAATCGAAATCACTTTAACTCAAAATGCTGTCGATGCTAATTGTTATCTCGTAAAGCGGGGGTCATTCAACTGTATTCTGTTAGGAAACTAATATAGTGTCGCCGGAACTTGAATTTATATCTGAAATCTTCGTGAAATTCTGATCAATGTGATGTTGAATTTGTCATTCGAATCGATAGGGAACATGGTCAAAATAAACCTTGAATTAGCGTAACTCGAAATCACTTTAACTCAAAATGCTGTCGATGCTAATTGTTATCTCGTAAAGCGGGGGTCATTCAAGTGCATTTTGTTGAAAAGTGAATATAGTGTCGCCGGAACTTGATTTTATATCTGATGTCTATGTGAAATTCTAATCAATGTGATGTTGAATTTGTCATTCGAATCAATAGGGAACATGGTCAAAATAAACCTTGAATTAGCGTAAATCGAAATCACTTTAACTCAAAATGCTGTCGACGCTAATTGTTATCTCGTAAAGCGGGGGTCATTCAAGTGCATTTTGTTCAAAAACTAATATAGTGTCGCCGGAACTTGATTTTATATCTGAAATCTACGTTAAATTCTAAACAATGTGATATCAAATTTGTCATTCGAATCGATAGGGAACATGGTCAAAATAAACCTTGAATTAGCGTAAATCGAAATCACTTTAACTCAAAATGCTCTCGATGCTAATTGTTATCTCGTAAAGCGGGGGTCATTTAACTGTATTCTGTTAGGAAGTTAATATAGTGTCGCCGGAACTTGATTTTATATCTGATGTCTATGTGAAATTCTAATCAATGTGATATCAAATTTGTCATTCGAATCAATAGGGAACATGGTGAAAATAAACCTTGAATTAGCGTAAATCGAAATCACTTTAACTCAAAATGCTGTCGATGCTAATTGTTATCTCGTAAAGCGGGGGTCATTCAACTGTATTCTGTTAGGAAACTAATATAGTGTCGCCGGAACTTGAATTTATATCTGAAATCTTCGTGAAATTCTGATCAATGTGATGTTGAATTTGTCATTCGAATCGATAGGGAACATGGTCAAAATAAACCTTGAATTAGCGTAACTCGAAATCACTTTAACTCAAAATGCTGTCGATGCTAATTGTTATCTCGTAAAGCGGGGGTCATTCAAGTGCATTTTGTTGAAAAGTGAATATAGTGTCGCCGGAACTTGATTTTATATCTGATGTCTATGTGAAATTCTAATCAATGTGATGTTGAATTTGTCATTCGAATCAATAGGGAACATGGTCAAAATAAACCTTGAATTAGCGTAAATCGAAATCACTTTAACTCAAAATGCTGTCGACGCTAATTGTTATCTCGTAAAGCGGGGGTCATTCAAGTGCATTTTGTTCAAAAACTAATATAGTGTCGCCGGAACTTGATTTTATATCTGATATCTACGTTAAATTCTGATCAATGTGATATCAAATTTGTCATTCGAATCGATAGGGAACATGGTGAAAATAAACCTTGAATTAGCGTAAATCGAAATCACTTTAACTCAAAATGCTGTCGATGCTAATTGTTATCTCGTAAAGCGGGGGTCATTCAACTGTATTCTGTTAGGAAACTAATATGGTGTCGCCGGAACTTGAAGTTATATCTGATATCTACGTTAAATTCTGATCAATGTGATATCAAATTTGTCATTCGAATCAATAGGGAACATGGTCAAAATAAACCTTCAAATAGCGTAAATCGAAATCACTTTAACTCAAAATGTTGTCGACGCTAATTATTATCTCGTAAAGCGGGGGTCATTCAACTATATTCTGTTAGGAAACTAATATAGTGTCGCCGGAACTTGAATTTATATCTGAAATCTTCGTAAAATTCTGATCAATGTGATGTTGAATTTGTCATTCGAATCGATAGGGAACATGGTCAAAATAAACCTTGAATTAGCGTAACTCGAAATCACTTTAACTTAAAATGCTGTCGACGCTAATTATTATCTCGTAAAGCGGGGGTCATTTAACTGTATTCTGTTAGGAAGTTAATATAGTGTCGCCGGAACTTGAATTTATATCTGATATCTACGTGAAATTCTAATCAATGTGATATCAAATTTGTCATTCGAATCAATAGGGAACATGGTGAAAATAAACCTTGAATTAGCGTAAATCGAAATCACTTTAACTCAAAATGCTGTCGATGCTAATTATTATCTCGTAAAGCGGGGGTCATTCAACTGTATTCTGTTAGGAAGTTAATATAGTGTCGCCGGAACTTGAATTTATATCTGAAATCTTCGTGAAATTCTGATCAATGTGATGTTGAATTTGTCATTCGAATCGATAGGGAACATGGTCAAAATAAACCTTGAATTAGCGTAACTCGAAATCACTTTAACTCAAAATGCTGTCGATGCTAATTGTTATCTCGTAAAGCGGGGGTCATTCAAGTGCATTTTGTTGAAAAGTGAATATAGTGTCGCCGGAACTTGATTTTATATCTGATGTCTATGTGAAATTCTAATCAATGTGATGTTGAATTTGTCATTCGAATCAATAGGGAACATGGTCAAAATAAACCTTGAATTAGCGTAAATCGAAATCACTTTAACTCAAAATGCTGTCGACGCTAATTGTTATCTCGTAAAGCGGGGGTCATTCAAGTGCATTTTGTTCAAAAACTAATATAGTGTCGCCGGAACTTGATTTTATATCTGAAATCTACGTTAAATTCTAAACAATGTGATATCAAATTTGTCATTCGAATCGATAGGGAACATGGTCAAAATAAACCTTGAATTAGCGTAACTCGAAATCACTTTAACTCAAAATGCTGTCGATGCTAATTGTTATCTCGTAAAGCGGGGGTCATTTAACTGTATTCTGTTAGGAAGTTAATATAGTGTCGCCGGAACTTGATTTTATATCTGATGTCTATGTGAAATTCTAATCAATGTGATATCAAATTTGTCATTCGAATCAATAGGGAACATGGTGAAAATAAACCTTGAATTAGCGTAAATCGAAATCACTTTAACTCAAAATGCTGTCGATGCTAATTGTTATCTCGTAAAGCGGGGGTCATTCAACTGTATTCTGTTAGGAAACTAATATAGTGTCGCCGGAACTTGAATTTATATCTGAAATCTTCGTGAAATTCTGATCAATGTGATGTTGAATTTGTCATTCGAATCGATAGGGAACATGGTCAAAATAAACCTTGAATTAGCGTAACTCGAAATCACTTTAACTCAAAATGCTGTCGATGCTAATTGTTATCTCGTAAAGCGGGGGTCATTCAAGTGCATTTTGTTGAAAAGTGAATATAGTGTCGCCGGAACTTGATTTTATATCTGATGTCTATGTGAAATTCTAATCAATGTGATGTTGAATTTGTCATTCGAATCAATAGGGAACATGGTCAAAATAAACCTTGAATTAGCGTAAATCGAAATCACTTTAACTCAAAATGCTGTCGACGCTAATTGTTATCTCGTAAAGCGGGGGTCATTCAAGTGCATTTTGTTCAAAAACTAATATAGTGTCGCCGGAACTTGATTTTATATCTGAAATCTACGTTAAATTCTAAACAATGTGATATCAAATTTGTCATTCGAATCGATAGGGAACATGGTCAAAATAAACCTTGAATTAGCGTAAATCGAAATCACTTTAACTCAAAATGCTGTCGATGCTAATTGTTATCTCGTAAAGCGGGGGTCATTTAACTGTATTCTGTTAAGAAGTTAATATAGTGTCGCCGGAACTTGATTTTATATCTGATATCTAAATGAAATTCTAATCAATGTGATATCAAATTTGTCATTCGAATCGATAGGGAACATGGTCAAAATAAACCTTCGAATAGCGTAAATCGCAATCACTTTAACTTAAAATGTTGTCGACGCTAATTATTATCTCGTAAAGCGGGGGTCATTCAACTGTATTCTGTTAGGAAGTTGATATAGTGTCGCCGGAACTTGATTTTATATTTAATATCTACGTGAAATTCTGATCAATGTGATATCAAATTTGTCATTCGAATCAATAGGGAACATGGTCAAAATAAACCTTGAATTAGCGTAACTCGAAATCACTTTAACTCAAAATGCTGTCGATGCTAATTGTTATCTCGTAAAGCGGGGGTCATTCAAGTGCATTTTGTTCAAAAACTACTATGGTGTCGCCAGAACTTGAATTTATATCTGATATCTACGTTAAATTCTGATCAATGTGATATCAAATTTGTTATTCGAATCAATAGGGAACATGGTCAAAATAAACCTTCGAATAGCGTAAATTGAAATCACTTTAACTCAAAATGCTGTCGATGCTAATTGTTATCTCGTAAAGCGGGGGTCATTCAACTGTATTCTGTTAGGAAACTAATATAGTGTCGCCGGAACTTGAATTTATATCTGAAATCTTCGTGAAATTCTGATCAATGTGATGTTGAATTTGTCATTCGAATCGATAGGGAACATGGTGAAAATAAACCTTGAATTAGCGTAAATCGAAATCACTTTAACTCAAAATGCTGTCGATGCTAATTGTTATCTCGTAAAGCGGGGGTCATTCAAGTGCATTTTGTTCAAAAACTAATATAGTGTCGCCGGAACTTGAATTTATATCTGATATCTACGTGAAACTCTGATCAATGTGATATCAAATTTGTCATTCGAATCGATAGGGAACATGGTCAAATTAAACCTTCAAATAGCGTTACTTGAAATCACTTTAACTCAAAATGTAATAGACGCTAATTGTTATCTCGTAAAGCGGGGGTCATTCAAGTGCATTTTGTTGAAAAGTGAATATGGTGTCGCCGGAACTTGAATTTATATCTGAAATCTACGTTAAATGTTAATCAATGTGATATCAAATTTGTCATTCGAATCGATAGGGAACATGGTCAAAATAAACCTTGAATTAGCGTAACTCGAAATCACTTTAACTCAAAATGTTGTCGACGCTAATTGTTATCTTGTAAAGCGGGGGTCATTCAAGTACATTTTGTGGAAAAGTGAATATAGTGTCGCTGGAACTTGAATTTATATCTGATATCTACGTGAAATTCTGATCAATGTGATATCAAATTTGTCATTCGAATCAATAGGGAACATGGTCAAAATTAACTTTCAAATAGCGTGAATCGAAATCACTTTAACTTAAAATGCTGTCGACGCTAATTATTATCTCGTAAAGCGGGGGTCATTCAAGTGCATTTTGTTCAAAAACTAATATAGTGTCGCCGGAACTTGAATTTATATCTGATATCTACGTGAAACTCTGATCAATGTGATATCAAATGTGTCATTCGAATCGATAGGGAACATGGTCAAATTAAACCTTCAAATAGCGTTACTTGAAATCACTTTAACTCAAAATGTAATAGACGCTAATTGTTATCTCGTAAAGCGGGGGTCATTCAAGTGCATTTTGTTGAAAAGTGAATATGGTGTCGCCGGAACTTGAATTTATATCTGATATCTACGTGAAATGTTAATCAATGTGATATCAAATTTGTCATTCGAATCAATAGGGAACATGGTCAAAATAAACCTTGAATTAGCGTAACTCGAAATCACTTTAACTCAAAATGTTGTCGACGCTAATTGTTATCTTGTAAAGCGGGGGTCATTCAAGTACATTTTGTGGAAAAGTGAATATAGTGTCACTGGAACTTGAATTTATATCTGATATCTACGTGAAATTCTGATTAATGTGATATCAAATTTGTCATTCGAATCAATAGGAAACATGGTCAAAATGAACTTTCAAATAGCGTAAATCGAAATCACTTTAACTCAAAATGCTGTCGATGCTAATTATTATCTCGTAAAGCGGAGGCCATTCAAGTGCATTTTGTTCAAAAACTAATATGGTGTCGCCGGAATTTGATTTTATATCTGATATCTACGTTAAATTCTGATCAATGTGATATCAAATTTGTCATTCGAATCGATAGGGAAGATATTTTAAATTAATCCTGAATAGTGGAAGATTGTTTCTCTCTTTTGTAGCATAGAAATGAATGAAGGTTTGCGTCATTTGCGTAAGGTTTTTTCGCTTTTTTTCTTTTTTCTGTAAGATATGAGAGTTATTCTGCTAGAATCACAGTGGTGAGTCGTACCGTATGTTCAATTGGCTTCAATTTTAGAACAGCTTTTCTACGGGAATGCGCAATCTAGGAGTTATATAGGATATCTATGGGTTGGGCGAATAATTTACAAGGAATACATTTCGTTTTTTCGAACGACATAAACTTATCCATAAGCGATTACTTTGCAAGAAACAACAAATAAATTAATATGATGTTAAAAAAGTTGTTATTTTTTGTTTTAGAAAAAAACAAAGTTTATCGCTTAGCCTATTTTACAAGAAACAATTAAAATATATAATTGGGCTAAGTAAAATAATACTTTTTTGTATTTTTTTTTGTTTAATTTATCAATAATAAAGTTATAAACTCGTTTTTAAGCCTTCATTCTCGATGGTGTTAAAAATTGGCGAATTCTTTACAAGAAATAAGAGCTGGGCGAATGCTTTACAAGATGAAAATAATCGCGGTTGGGCGAATAATTTACAAGGAATACATTTCGTTTTTTCGAACGACATAATCTTATCCATAAGCGATTACTTTGCAAGAAACAACAAATAAATTAATATGATGTTAAAAAAGTTGTTATTTTTTGTTTTAGAAAAAAACAAAGTTTATCGCTTAGCCTACTTTACAAGAAACAATTAAAAACTATAATTGGGCTAAGTAAAATAATACTTTTTTTTATTTTTTTTTTATTTAATTTATCAATAATAAAGTTATAAACTCGTTTTTAAGCCTTCATTCTCGATGGTGTTAAAAATTGGCGAATTCCTTACAAGAAGTAAGAGCTGGGCGAATGCTTTACAAGATGAAAATAATCGCGGTTGGGCGAATAATTTACAAGGAATACATTTCGTTTTTTCGAACGACATAATCTTATCCATAAGCGATTACTTTGCAAGAAACAATAAATAAATTAATATGATGTTAAAAAAGTTGTTATTTTTTGTTTTAGAAAAAAACAAAGTTTATCGCTTAGCCTACTTTAAAAGAAACAATTAAAAACTATAATTGGGCTAAGTAAAATAATACTTTTTTGTATTTTTTTAATTTAATTTATCAATAATAAAGTTATAAACTCGTTTTTAAGCCTTCATTCTCGATGGTGTTAAAAATTGGCGAATTCCTTACAAGAAGTAAGAGCTGGGCGAATGCTTTACAAGATGAAAATAATCGCGGTTGGGCGAATAATTTACAAGGAATACATTTCGTTTTTTTCGAACGACATAATCTTATCAATAAGCGATTACTTTGCAAGAAACAACAAATAAATTAATATGATGCTAAAAAAGTTGTTATTTTTTGTTTTAGAAAAAAACAAAGTTTATCGCTTAGCCTATTTTACAAGAAACAATTAAAATATATAATTGGGCTAAGTAAAATAATACTTTTTTGTATTTTTTTTTGTTTAATTTATCAATAATAAAGTTATAAACTCGTTTTTAAGCCTTCATTCTCGATGGTGTTAAAAATTGGCGAATTCTTTACAAAAAGTAAGAGCTGGGCAAATGCTTTACAAGATGAAAATAATCGCGGTTGGGCGAATAATTTACAAGGAATACATTTCGTTTTTTCGAACGACATAATCTTATCCATAAGCGATTACTTTGCAAGAAACAACAAATAAATTAATATGATGCTAAAAAAGTTGTTATTTTTTGTTTTAGAAAAAAACAAAGTTTATCGCTTAGCCTACTTTACAAGAAACAATTAAAATATATAATTGGGCTAAGTAAAATAATACTTTTTTGTATTTTTTTTATTTAATTTATCAATAATAAAGTTATAAACTCGTTTTTAAGCCTTCATTCTCGATGGTGTTAAAAATTGGCGAATTCCTTACAAGAAATAAGAGCTGGGCGAATGCTTTACAAGATGAAAATAATCGCGGTTGGGCGAATAATTTACAAGGAATACATTTCGTTTTTTCGAACGACATAATCTTATCAATAAGTGAATACTTTGCAAGAAACAATAAATAAATTAATATGATGCTAAAAAAGTTGTTATTTTTTGTTTTAGAAAAAAACAAAGTTTATCGCTTAGCCTACTTTACAAGAAACAATTAAAAACTATAATTGGGCTAAGTAAAATAATACTTTTTTGTATTTTTTTTATTTAATTTATCAATAATAAAGTTATAAACTCGTTTTTAAGCCTTCATTCTCGATGGTGTTAAAAATTGGCGAATTCCTTACAAGAAATAAGAGCTGGGCGAATGCTTTACAAGATGAAAATAATCGCGGTTGGGCGAATAATTTACAAGGAATACATTTCGTTTTTTCGAACGACATAATCTTATCCATAAGCGATTACTTTGCAAGAAGCAACAAATAAATTAATATGATGCTAAAAAAGTTGTTATTTTTTGTTTTAGAAAAAAACAAAGTTTATCGCTTAGCCTATTTTACAAGAAACAATTAAAATATATAATTGGGCTAAGTAAAATAATACTTTTTTGTATTTTTTTTTATTTAATTTATCAATAATAAAGTTATAAACTCGTTTTTAAGCCTTCATTCTCGATGGTGTTAAAAATTGGCGAATTCTTTACAAAAAGTAAGAGCTGGGCGAATGCTTTACAAGATGAAAATAATCGCGGTTGGGCGAATAATTTACAAGGAATACATTTCGTTTTTTTCGAACGACATAATCTTATCCATAAGCGATTACTTTGCAAGAAACAACAAATAAATTAATATGATGCTAAAAAAGTTGTTATTTTTTGTTTTAGAAAAAAACAAAGTTTATCGCTTAGCCTACTTTACAAGAAACAATTAAAAACTATAATTGGGCTAAGTAAAATAATACTTTTTTTTATTTTTTTTTGTTTAATTTATCAATAATAAAGTTATAAACTCGTTTTTAAGCCTTCATTCTCAATGGTGTTAAAAATTGGCGAATTCCTTACAAGAAATAAGAGCTGGGCGAATGCTTTACAAGATGAAAATAATCGCGGTTGGGCGAATAATTTACAAGGAATACATTTTGTTTTTTTCGAACGACATAATCTTATCAATAAGTGAATACTTTGCAAGAAACAACAAATAAATTAATATGATGCTAAAAAAGTTGTTATTTTTTGTTTTAGAAAAAAACAAAGTTTATCGCTTAGCCTATTTTACAAGAAACAATTAAAATATATAATTGGGCTAAGTAAAATAATACTTTTTTGTATTTTTTTTTATTTAAGTTATCAATAATAAAGTTATAAACTCGTTTTTAAGCCTTCATTCTCGATGGTGTTAAAAATTGGCGAATTCCTTACAAGAAATAAGAGCTGGGCGAATGCTTTACAAGATGAAAATAATCGCGGTTGGGCGAATAATTTACAAGGAATACATTTCGTTTTTTCGAACGACGTAATCTTATCCATAAGCGATTACTTTGCAAGAAACAATAAATAAATTAATATGATGCTAAAAAAGTTGTTATTTTTTGTTTTAGAAAAAAACAAAGTTTATCGCTTAGCCTACTTTACAAGAAACAATTAAAATGTATAATTGGGCTAAGTAAAATAATACTTTTTTTTATTTTTTTTTATTTAATTTATCAATAATAAAATTATAAACTCGTTTTTAAGCCTTCATTCTCAATGGTGTTAAAAATTGGCGAATTCCTTACAAGAAATAAGAGCTGGGCGAATGCTTTACAAGATGAAAATAATCGCGGTTGGGCGAATAATTTACAAGGAATACATTTCGTTTTTTTCGAACGACATAATCTTATCAATAAGTGAATACTTTGCAAGAAACAACAAATAAATTAATATGATGTTAAAAAAGTTGTTATTTTTTGTTTTAGAAAAAAACAAAGTTTATCGCTTAGCCTACTTTAAAAGAAACAATTAAAAACTATAATTGGGCTAAGTAAAATATTACTTTTTTTTTATTTTTTTCATTTAATTCATCAATAATAAAGTTATAAACTCGTTTTTAAGCCTTCATTCTCAATGGTGTTAAAAATTGGCGAATTCCTTACAAGAAATAAGAGCTGGGCGAATGCTTTACAAGATGAAAATAATCGCGGTTGGGCGAATAATTTACAAGGAATACATTTCGTTTTTTCGAACGACATAACTTATCCATAAGCGATTACTTTGCAAGAAACAACAAATAAATTAATATGATGCTAAAAAAGTTGTTATTTTTTGTTTTAGAAAAAAACAAAGTTTATCGCTTAGTCTACTTTAATAGAAACAATTAAAAACTATAATTGGGCTAAGTAAAATATTACTTTTTTTATTTTTTAAATTTAATTTATCAATAATAAAGTTATAAACTCGTTTTTAAGCCTTCATTCTCGATGGTGTTAAAAATTGGCGAATTCTTTACAAGAAGTAAGAGCTGGGCGAATGCTTTACAAGATGAAAATAATCGCGGTTGGGCGAATAATTTACAAGGAATACATTTCGTTTTTTCGAACGACATAATCTTATCCATAAGCGAATACTTTACAAAAAACAACAATTATATTAATATGATGTTAAAAAAGTTGTTATTTTTTGTTTTAGAAAAAAACAAAGTTTATCGCTTAGCCTACTTTACAAGAAACAATTAAAAACTATAATTGGGCTAAGTATAATATTCCTTTTTTTTGTTCAAAAATTAAATTTTATTAATAATAAAGTTATAAACTCGTTTTTAAGCCTTCATTCTCGATGGTGTTAAAAATTGGCGAATTCTTTACAAAAAGTAAGAGCTGGGCGAATGCTTTACAAGATGAAAATAATCGCGGTTGGGCGAATAATTTACAAGGAATACATTTCGTTTTTTCGAACGACATAATCTTATCAATAAGTGAATACTTTGCAAGAAGCAACAAATAAATTAATATGATGTTAAAAAAGTTGTTATTTTTTGTTTTTGAAATAAACAAAGTTTATCGCTTAGCCTACTTTACAAGAAACAATTAAAATATATAATTGGGCTAAATAAAATATTACTTTTTTTATTTTTTTATTTAATTTATCAATAATAAAGTTATAAACTCGTTTTTAAGCCTTCATTCTCGATGGTGTTAAAAATTGGCGAATTCCTTACAAGAAGTAAGAGCTGGGCGAATGCTTTACAAGATGAAAATAATCGCGGTTGGGCGAATAATTTACAAGGAATACATTTCGTTTTTTTCAAACGACATAAACTTATCAATAAGTGAATACTTTGCAAGAAAGAATAAATAAATTAATATGATGCTAAAAAAGTTGTATGATACCCAATAAATCAGGGGTTTCCAAACTGGGGTATATGTACTCCTAGGGGTACATTTAGGCTTCTCAAGGGGTAAATTATTATGTGAGAGAATATCCTTATTTAAGTTAAATTCCGTATCCGGAAGTAATAATAGGCTCAAATGTCTAGAATTTTCGAATCCGGTGCATTGTAATTACGTCAAACAGGACAATTAAGTGGGAAGACTTTTTTACAGATCACCGTGATTTTGGGTTTGAATGGGGAAAATTTGTTGCTATTGAAAAGGAAAGAGTTTTCATTTTTTAGAGATCACCTTGATTTTCGGCATGAATTGGGAAAATTTGTATCTGATTCAAAGTGAAGACCTTTTTTTTTAGAGGACACTATGATTTTGAGACAAAATAGGAATAATCGAAGCTGATTCCAAGTGAAAAACTTTTTTTTTTTTTTAAAGGACACCATGATTTGGAACAATATCTACCCGGCTGAGGTCCACAAGCTCGAGCAATTTCGAAAAGTGGCCCGCAAGAGTGAAGAAGTCGGACCACCCTGTTTTACAGAAACGTCACAACATTTTGGGGGTACATGCAAACCTGCTACAGTGTCCAAAGGGTACCGATCAACTAAAAGTTTGGGAAACCCTGTGCTAGAATTTTTTAAATATTTTCACATATTAACATCACTTTTAACAACAAACAACAATATCTTTTTTATTTCAAAAAATATATCTAAAACAAAAATTGTAACATAAAAATTTAGATTTATAGTGAATATTGTCTTCTAATGGCATGCAGTGTATCAAGAAATACTTTCTTTTTGCTTCTATTTCTCCTCCACAAAAATTTGTCTTTGTATGAAGCAAGAAAAGTTTGTCGACATCCTTGCATTCTTTAAAGTTTTCCCTTAAATTGGCCCCACATATTTTCAATAGTATTTTTGTGGATTCCTTGAGGATCTACAAAATGCCGGCGGTGATTCACGGTTATTTGCGTGTATCCTAATGCTAAAAATAAAACAAACTATTGTTTTACTGTTCATGCTTATATAAACTTATAAGAGCAATATACTGTAATAATAAAACAATTAACAAAGTAGGCCTACTTTTTGCTTGTCAGGAAATAAGAGAGCCGTAAAGGCGATGGATTGCATGCCATTACAAGACAATATTCACTGTAAATCTAAGTTTTTTTGTGTTACAATTTTTGTTTTGAATATTGTTTTTTGAATAAATAAGATATTGTTGTTCGTTGTTAAAAGTGATGTTAATATGTGAAAATATTTAAAAAATTCTAGCATATAAAATGAAGATTTTTCATACACATAAAACTTTTATTCATTCACATACATGTATAGCATTTCAGCGTTTACTGTAAAGTAGGCTTTGTATACATTCGATTAAAAACCAAAAATGGATATAAAAGTAGTTGTTACTAAATCAGTGCATCACATTTTGGGGACATGCAGCTAATGGCAATTATTTAAATATGCGCCAAAAATTGACATGAAGTAACTTGGATTAGAAGTTCGCAAACGAAATTTACAAGCAAGTCGAAATAGCCGCAGTCGACTAGCAAGTTGGGCCGCGGCAAGTTGTCGTAGGCCCGTCCGCGTGTATTTAAGCATAACCCGAGCTGTTTTGAACGCTGTTTCGAAAGAGCCGGCAATCGGTTATGCACTGGTAATGAAAGTACGAGTTGGAATTTACTCTCACAATACTCCGTATTCGATCTATGATTCATCTACTGAGTGGCACGGATGCTAATTCGGCAAGATCGTTAAGCAAGCAATTCTTGTCCTTGGCAAAGACACTTTACGGCACTTTCCCCTGCTTGTTGGTCTTGGCAAGCAGTTCTAAATTACAGTAATATCTCTACTAAATTACTAGCGGACATCAATATCTTGGCATTTCCGGAAGCAGGTCGGAGTAATTGCTTACCCTATGTATAGTGCCTCCGTCGCTTTCCTGCGAGTTAGGAGGATAAATATAGAGATAAAAATAAAAAAATAAAATAAAAAAAATGCAGTGCTCTGCAACTCGTCAGCTCTTGAATAGACAATAGATAGGGCAGCTGTGGGCAATGTTTTGGGCACCATTGCCCTATCCTGAGCCTACAAGTTGCTTCAACAACGTGACACACCCAGAAAATAGTTTTTTGCGCAACGCCTCTAAAATAGTCATGGAATGCAAGCGATCTGTCAAGTTTCATCCCAAGATAAGATAAGATTAGACAAAATGACAAAAGTACATTGCTCGTCGTTGTCGTCGTCGTCGTCGTCGTTTGGAGGGTATCCACTCCAGGTCAGACACAAACAGGACTGGGGCCGAGGGTTTATCCTTTTACTACCCCAGACTGCTGCACTGCCTGGATCTGATGCTGGCAGTGATGTCATTAAGCCAGCATCGAGTTTCGTCATCCAAAACCGTCAGACCTCGTGCTCCATGTGGTGCCCGATGTATAGGGCACGCTGTTAGTACATGGTCTGCAGTTTGCTCAGAGGCGCCACACTCGCAATTTGGTGAAGGAGCGAGACCCCATTTGTGCATGGACGAATGGAATCGCCCAACACCAGTCCGCAGGCGGTTGAGCTTAACCCAAGCTGCTCGGGGTAAGCCCATCCCAACAGGCCTGGCACCGGTCCGGGGCACAAAAGCACGGAGCCTGGAAGCACCTTCACAGTATTCCGTTTTCCATTTGTGATTTTTCCATTCAGAAATGCGGATGCCAAGTCTGGCAAAATTGTCCAAAAGATTCCGCGCACCTGGCACAAACGGGCGTCTGAATCTTAATCTCACTTGGCGAGTATCTGAGGACCCACTTAAAAGACCATACAAGATATGATCGGGGTCCAGAGATCCACGGTGAGCCAAGGAGAGTGTCGCTCCCAGTCGGCGAAGCTCAGCTGACTGGATGCCTGAGAGTACAGGTAGGTGGTCTGTTGGATTTGGACGCAGGCATCCAGTAACTATGCGCAAGGAGTCATTCAAGACACTGTCGATGAGGCGAGTGTGAGCACTGCGACACCAGACTGGCGCACAGTACTCAGCTGCTGAGTAGACTAGAGATAAGGTGGCTAAGCGTAGTGTTTTAGTACCAGCGCCCCATCCCGAGCCCACGTGTCGCCTCAGTAGTGTGACGCGCGAAGATAGTTTTTTGCGCAATGCCACTAAATGGTGACGAAACGTGAGCGATCTGTCCAGTTTTACCCCCAGATAAGTAGGGGTTGGACAGAACGGTAAGAGTCTACCGTTATTGTAGACCTTTAGCTCACGTTTGGCCTCTCGGTTATTTAAGTGAAAGGCTGCCGTCACCGTCTTAGTGTGACTGAGCTTCAACCTCCAAGTCTGGAGATACGCTGAAAGTGTGGACATGTCTTGGCTTAAGGTCCCCTCCAAGTCCTTCCAGTTTCCAGAAGAATGCAACAATGCTAGATCATCAGCATAAGCAAACTTTCTGGAAATCATGGAAGGAAGATCGTACGTATATATGTTAAATAGGAGGGGAGCCAAGACCGATCCCTGAGGAACGCCGTTTTTAAGACGGCGTAGCCTGCTTTGCTTGCTGTCACCGGTAGTAAGGGTAAAACTTCGATTTCGGACAAGCTCCATGATCATTTTGACCATGTGCTTATCCGGAAGTAGTCTCAGCAGCTTCCAGGTAAGGCCACGGTGCCAAGCAGCTGTCAGATCGATAAATACGGCACCGGTATTCTTTTTAGCCTCGAAAGAATCCTCAATGTTGTGGGTTAGCAGAACAACTTGATCTAGGGTTGACTTCCCGCGTCGAAATCAAGCTTGCTCTTTAGGGAGCAGTGAATCGATTAATGGTTCAACGCAGGCGTAGATAAGCCTCTCGAGGATCTTGTAGGGGACACAGAGCAGAGATATCGGTCGATAACTCTTTGGATCTCCCACGGGCTTTCCTGGTTTTGGGATCGCAACCACAAGCGCTCTTCTCCATACCTCTATTAAAGTACATTGCTATTGTATCTATATTACTAATGTAGACCCCCAGTTCACGTTTGGCTTCTTGCTTATTTACATGAAAAGCAGGTCACCGCCTTAACGTGACTGAGCATCAAGCTCATAGTATGGAGATGCCTTGAAAGGGCAATTATGTTTAAACTTAAAGTTCCAATTTGTTCCAGTTTTCAGAAAAGTGCAACAACGCAAGAGCGTCTACATTCGCAATTTTTGTGGAAGTCCTAAGGCAGGTTCTTTGTATAAATGTTAAAAAAAAAAAAAACAAGATCGATCTCTGACGAGCACACTACTTTACACGTCGAAGCTTGCTTTACTCGTTGTAACCACTAGTAATTGTGTAACTTTCCTTTCGAACAAGCTCCATGATCTTTGTAATCATAAGCTTATTCCGCATAATAGTTTTTAATTGTTTCTTGTAATGTAAGCTATAACTTTATTATTGATAAAATTTTAATTCTTAAACAAAAAATGGTAATATTTTATTTAGCCCAATTATATATTTTACTTGTTTCTTGTAAAGTAGGCTAAGCGATAAACTTTATGGATATGGATATATTATACAAGGAATACAATTCGTTTTTTCAAACTATAGTTCAAACGATAGAAATAATGCATTGAATGACTTAGCACGTGGTTGTGGCAGTTTGAAATGAAGAGAAATATAATGAAAAAGTGATGTTATTGCATTTCGCAATGTTGCAAGCAATGCTTACCAATTATTTTGCAAAGTGCTACGGAAACTGTAAAGCGAACACAATGGAACTTCAAAGAAAAATAGCACGATTCATTAATGAATTTCAGGAGTCTGATCGCACACAAAAGATAATGTGTTTTGTAATAAACAATGACCCATTACCAAATCAAAGCTTCAAGAAGGGGCCAATTGCGAAACAACGACATTTGAAATTGCTTTTTTTTTGGCGATTGCTTGGAAATAGTTTACTCATTCCAACGGACAGAGCTGTCGTGTTAATCAAATAACTTGCGGAATATATTTAATAATGAACTTCGATAACTTAGAAAACAGCAATGTGGCGGAATTCTTGGAAGAAATAAATTATTTTTCTGAAGATGGACTTTTGCTGTGGCTACAAGACCACGGATTGCTGGCACGAAGACGTACTTGTCATAGATGCACCTCAAACATGAGTTTGCAAAAAAAATCCGGTCTTCTTGATAAGGTGGTTTGGCGATGCAACACTAATGTAAGTTTAAATTTATGAATACTATTTGTTAATATTTTAATAAAACAAATGTACTTTTGAAGCGGAAGTATAACGTATGTAGTTTGAAACAGACAGAAATAAGTGCAAAAAATAAGAACTTTTTTACGATTTTATACTACACTATCTTGTTTAAGCAAAATGAAAAGTAAATCAATTATGTTATTCATTTTTAAGCTGTAGAAAAAGAATGCAAAAAAGTTTGGAACTGTAAGGCTTACTTAACGTAATTCAACTATGTATACCAGTAGGCCTACGTTATAAGATCTGGTCGCTCTGGTGTGGCTTACACCTCTTTCATACTTGGCGTACAATTGTTTGTTTATTGAATTTTGTCATATACGAGCAGTATGATGATACAAATTAAAAAACAAAAGTTTAAAGATCGTAAACGGTAGGTGAAAAGCAGATAAAAGACCAGAACCAAGTTACAAGTATAAAATATGTAGTGCCTGAATAAATTAAGCTTTTATACAATTAGCTTGTGTGCATTGTTTTTTATGATAGCAATTTAGTGTAATTAGGCCCAGTAATGGGATTCAGGGGGTTCGCGCGAACCGGTTCTTGGATTTTCAGGTCGTTCAACAAACCCAGCTTCTAATATAACGTAATCTACCGTATTTTCTTGAATAGAAGCCGCGGCTACTATTTTTTATTTTTAAACATATTGTGCGGGTTCTATTTTTTTATATGAACGTTTTCGTCTTCAAATTGGTGTCCAGTGAGCATTCAAGATAAGCGTTCAAGATACCATAAGCGACAGAAAAACGGAAACAGTAAATCAGATGCAATTCTATTGTCTCTTTTGCGAAACACTCATACCGTAAACAAGGTCATCACGTGCTACCCCACCGTTAATCCGACAGCTGCTATTCCTGTCGCGTCTGTGTAAAGCAATCAACAAAACCAAACGGAAGAAGTGTTAATTATTAAGTAGCAACAAAAATCTGGGCTCTCTTTTGTCTAAAAGTTTTTACACACTATCCAATCACTACTGCAATCTGACAACTGCTTTTTTTGCTTTGTTCTTTGTGTCAATAAAGAAGCGGTTTTGTTTATTGAGGTTCCTATTCAAGGGCGGCTTCTATTGTTTTTTTTAAAATCAATTCGTGCGGTTTCTATTCGAGGGCGGCTTCTATTCAAGGGAGGTTTCTATTCAAGAAAATACGGTATATATTTCCAGATTTCTGTATATTGTCGGAACCTGTTGTTTGTAAGTTTTATACAAAAGAGAACCTGTTCTTGCAATTTTAAATCCCAACACTAGTTATGCAATATTAACCTTACTCACAATGTAATTATCACAACTTAGTCACAACGTCACATATGTATTACTTTTTCAGGGTTGTCGAACGACCAAGAGTGTTCGCAAAGGATCTTTTTTTGAAAAAAGTAATTTAACTTTTTCTCAAATTATAATGGGGATCTTTTTTTGGGCAATAGACGCACCATTATATATTATTGCATCACAAGCAAAAATAAGTAGACCCACTGCTGTGGATTGGTGTCAATTCATTAGGGAAGTAAGTATTCAAAAATATAAATAATTCGCGCAAGAAACTGCTGTTTACTCTAGATAAGGGTTGCCATATCTGAATACGCGGAATTACGGGCAGACATGGGCGCACCAACAAAAAAAAGGTCTTCACTTTGAATCGATTTTCGATTTCCCTATTTTCTTCGGTGTTCTATCTAAAAAAAAGGTCTTCACTTCCAATCGATCTCCGAATTTGCTATTTTCCTTCCATAATCAAGGCGCTACCTTAAAAATTTGCACGTTGTTTTTAGTTGATGCTAAAATTCCGGACATGTGCACTTTTTATAAAATTCCTTCCGGACACCAAATAATTAATAAAATTCCCGACGGTATGGCAACCCTAGTTTAGATGTCTAAAATTTTTTGTGTGCACTGTAATCTTCTTTACTTTTTTGGTGATAATGGTTTAAATACGATGACAGTCTATGACTAAATCTGCTATGAATTAGGTGGACGCAACTTTCATACAAACCTTTAATAATCATCTTAAATGACTATTTAATAAGCCAGGTAACAATTTACAAAAATATGGGTATTGTATGAAAAATTCATAAAGTGCTTTTGTACTTTCTGAGGATAAATAGTAATATGAAAAATGCATAAAAACGCTCTTTTATCAAGTTTCCAAGTCCAGATAAGCCGAGAAACGAGCAGCATGTACGAATGCAAGATTCCGACTGGCTTAGATTTTTGCGCCTTTAATGTATTAACGTTTATGTTATCATTAATTTTTTCATTGATTTGTGTTTGTGCATTGTGTGGCATTAATTGTAACTATTCTTTTGAAGATCTGCACGGAGGAATTAATTGTAAATTCTAGTCCAATCGGAGGTCCTGGCCACATCGTCTCCATCGACGAGACGTTTGTGGCCAAACGAAAACCAGGAAATCCTCAAGGACGTCCTGTGCCGCAGCTGTGGTTTTTGGAAGCATTGACCACCAAACAAAGTATAAAATTTGAGTTTGCTAAAATTTTTTTAATTATAAGTAATTTGTCAAAGTAGATAACCCGCTCTATAGAGAACACTGAGAACAGTACCCACCAGCAGTTGTAAATTGGTACAAGTTTAATCACATCTCTAGGGTATCGATTTCGAGGAAAAGAAATGACAATACACGAAAAATAATTATGTATGAACGGCAGTTTATTGTGCAATACTTACATTGAAAGTAAAACCCAAAAAATCTGCTCTTGCAAAAGAAGGTCCCTGCTGTCCCCCTTTGTATTCCAATCTGCTTTTTTAAATTACAGTAGTTAACGGAAATTTATAATCTTAATTTTTTTCTCGCAGGAGAGGTTTTATGCGCATAGTAGAAAAAAGGGATCGAGATACTCTGATCCCCATTATACAAGAATGCATAGCGCAAGGAACGGAGATTCATTCCGACGAGTGGGGTGCTTACCGAGGCATTTCAGGTACCGTCTTAGTAGAAGCAAGTGGTCGGTTTATACAGATAAAAAATTGCTTAATAGTAATATTTTCCTCACTGTTGCAAAATGGATTTTTGTGATTTTTTTGTGCCTAAACAGTGGTTCTTATAAATAATTAATTTATACTGTAAAAGTCACGCACAATATTTTGTACAAAAAAAAAACCTCAATGAACTGTTTCGCCTTTACGGCTCTCTTACTTCCTGACAAGCAAAAACAGGCCTACTTTCTTACCTGTTTTATTAGTATTGCTTTTGTAAGTTCGTGTAAGCATAAAGAGTAAAAAAAAATTTGTTTTATTTTTAGCATTAGGATACACGCACAAAACCGTGAATCACCGCCGGCATTTTGTGGATCCTCAAGGAATCCACACAAATACAATTGAAAATATGTGGGGCCAATTTAAGGGAAAACTTAGAAGAATGCAAGGATGTCGACGAACTTTTCTTGCTTCATACATCGACGAATTTTTGTGGAGGAGAAATAGAAGCAAAGAGAGAGTGTTGCCCGATATATTGCAAGCCATTGCAAGACAATATCCACTGTAAAATTTTCGTTTTGAATTTTTTTGTGTTACAATTTTTGTTTTGAATAAAATTTTTACAATAAACAAGATATTTTTGTTCGTTGTTAAAAGTGATGTTAATATGTGAAAATATTTATAAAATTCTAGCATATACATGTAAAATGAAGATTTTTCATACACATAAGACTTTTATTCATTCACATACATGTATAGCATTTCAGCGTTTAGTCTAAAGTAGGCTTTGTATACATTCGATTAAAAACCAAAAATGGATATAAAAGTAGTTGTTACCAAATCAGCACATCTCATATTGGGGACATGCAGCTAATGGCAATTTTTTAAATATGCGCCAAAAATTGACATGAAGTAACTAGGATTGGAAATCCCCAAACGAAATTTACAAGCAAGTCGAAATAGACGCAATCGACTCGCAAGTTGGGCCGCGGCAAGTTGTCGTAGGCCCGTCCGCATATATTTAAGCATAACCCGAGCTGTTCTGAACGCTGTTTCGAAAGAGCCGGGTATCGGTTATGCACTGCCAATGAAAGCACGAAATTGGAATTTACTTTCATAATACTCCGTATTCGATCTATGAGTCATCTACTGAGTGGCACGGATGCTAATTCGGCAAGATCGTTAAGCAATTCTTGCGCAGCAGACACAAACAAACATTTACATGTAGATCTTAGTCTTTTAGGCTGGCATATGATACCCAATAAATAAACCACAGTCAGCATCTATTGCAGTGCCCTGCAACTCGTCAGCTGTTCAATAGACAATAGATAGGGAAGCTGTAAGCAGTGTTTTGGGCACCATTGCCCTATCCTGAGCCAACAAGTTGCCTCAGCAGCGTGACACGCGAAAATAGTTTTTTGCGCAACGCCTCTAAAACAGTGATGGAGCGTGAGCGATTTGTCAACTTTCATCCCAAGATAAGATAAGGTTAGACGAAATGACATAAGCACATTGCTATTGTGTATGTATTGCTATTGTAGACCATAGCTCACGTTTGGTCTCCTGCTTATTCACATGAAAAACAGGTCACCGTCTTAACGTGACTGAGCATCAACCTCAAAGTGTGGAGATGTCTTGAAATTGCAATCATGCCTAAACTTAAAATTCCAACTTGTTCCAGTTTTCAAAAAGTGCAACAACTCAAGAGCGTCTGCATTAGCAATTTTTGTGGAAGTCCTAAGGCAAGTTGTACGCATAAATTTAAAAAAAAAAGCGAGCCAAAATCAATCCCTGATAAGCGCACTACTTTACACGACGAAGCCTGCTTTGTTTGTTGCAATCAGTAGCAATCAGTAGCAACTTTCTTTCGAACAAACTCCATGATCTTTGTAACCAAATGCTTATTCGGCATAACAATTTATAATTGTTTCTTGTAAAGCAGGCTAAGCGATAAACTTTGTTTTTTTCTAAAACAAAAAATAACAACTTTTTTAGCATCATATTAATTTATTTGTTGTTTCTTGCAAAGTAATCACGTATTGATAAGTTTATGTCGTTCGAAAAAAACGAAATGTATTCCTTGTAAATTATTCGCCCAACCGCGATTATTTTCATCTTGTAAAGCATTCGCCCAGCTCTTATTTCTTGTAAGGAATTCGCCAATTTTTAACACCATCGAGAATGAAGGCTTAAAAACGAGTTTATAACTTTACTATTAATAAATTAAACAAAAAAAAATAAAAAAAAGTATTATTTTACTTAGCCCAATTATAGTTTTTAATTGTTTCTTGTAAAATAGGCTAAGCGATAAACTTTGTTTTTTTCTAAAACAAAAAATAACAACTTTTTTAGCATCATATTAATTTATTTGTTGTTTCTTGCAAAGTAATCGCTTATGGATAAGATTATGTCGTTCGAAAAAACGAAATGTATTCCTTGTAAATTATTCGCCCAACCGCGATTATTTTCATCTTGTAAAGCATTCGCCCAGCTCTTATTTCTTGTAAGGAATTCGCCAATTTTTAACACCATCGAGAATGTAGGCTTAAAAACGAGTTTATAACTTTATTATTGATAAATTAAACAAAAAAAAAATACAAAAAAAGTATTATTTTACTTAGCCCAATTATAGTTTTTAATTGTTTCTTGTAAAGTAGGCTAAGCGATAAACTTTGTTTTTTTCTAAAACAAAAAATAACAACTTTTTTAACATCATATTAATTTATTTATTGTTTCTTGCAAAGTATTCGCTTATGGATAAGATTATGTCGTTCGAAAAAACGAAATGTATTCCTTGTAAATTGTTCGCCCAACCGCGATTATTTTCATCTTGTAAAGCATTCGCCCAGCTCTTATTTCTTGTAAGGAATTCGCCAATTTTTAACACCATCGAGAATGAAGGCTTAAAAACGAGTTTATAACTTTATTATTGATAAATTAAATAAAAAAAAATACAAAAAAGTATTATTTTACTTAGCCCAATTATAGTTTTTAATTGTTTCTTGTAAAATAGGCTAAGCGATAAACTTTGTTTTTTTCTAAAACAAAAAATAACAACTTTTTTAGCATCATATTAATTTATTTGTTGTTTCTTGCAAAGTAATCGCTTATGGATAAGATTATGTCGTTCGAAAAAAACGAAATGTATTCCTTGTAAATTATTCGCCCAACCGCGATTATTTTCATCTTGTAAAGCATTCGTGGAGCTCTCCAATTTCATTTCTTGTAAAGAGCAACAGAGAGCAGAGGGAGAAAGAGTGAGAAAGAACGAGAGAGAGAGTGTACGAGAGAGAGAGAGAAGTGAGTGGAAAACGAGAGAATTCAAAAATTAGAAAAAAGAGTTTCAAACAGCGAGGGCGAATTCTTAACTTGCTCCAAAATATTTTCACTACCACAACTACTCCAAAATAAATCTAAAGTAATAAAAATAATATAAAATATTTCCAATTAGTCAATTGGACACATAAGATATAACAAAGAATGACTTTGATTATAGAAATATATAGCAGTTATTGAGTAGTGACAATGGCATTTTCTGCCCCTATCAAAGTATCCTAAGTCACATTTAATTGGCAAAAAGCAACATTTAATAATTAAAACACCTATAAAATATTCTCCATTTTTAAAAGACTAGCAGTTTAAAAAGTATAACTTCTGTGCGTTACCGTGTATATTCTCATATTTCAGATTTACAGAAAACTTTTTGGAATAAATTTTTTAATGTTTTTCGCCCATTAAATTTATGTTTACGCAAAATATACAATACATTCAACCAATTTCTTATTTATATAGCGACTATGCAAGTAGTACCATAGTCGCCCATGCTAGTACACGTTTATTTCAATGCTGATTTTAAATCGTGTTACACCGTTACTAGATGACGCTGGCAACCACAACATTAATACAAGAGGTTCCAGACTACGTATATAGCGACTATGATAGTAGTTTGCTTTTAACATCACGACAGTAATTTTTTTAAATTGCAGTTTGAGTAAATTCCTCAGCGAGGAAAACAACATGCCACGTCCATACAAACGTAAGCCAGGGTCTCGTGCTTACGAAAGAACCCTCTGACCATGTTCTGGAAAAAGCACGGGTTGAGAATGCTGCTGGTGCTTCTCAAACGGATGTGTGTAAAAAAATACCTCATCACAAGATCTGTATTTCAAAGGTACCTCAGAGAACATCAGAAGAACGCAGGCGAACCTCAGAAGGTCAGACTATTCTGAGCCATGAAACTGAAAAAGTAATCGTTAATAATGATGCATGTGTCTGAATGGGGTTTGCCATTTGACATATTAGATCTGCGGATTACCGTAAAAAGGCTGTTGGATAAGGAAAGAACTGAAATTCCTAAATTCAAAAACAATGTGCCAACTCCCATATTTCAACTCCTTACTGGTATACTATAGGCCCCTAATGACTTTAAGATAGGTTTAAGAAATGGAAACATAGGCTGCATTGCTTTACTAATGCATTATTTTGAGCTTCCTCCGCCTTAGTAAACCCAGTGGGGGTGTACTTGTTTTATAAACCAATAACTATAGCAATGCCTTAGCCACCCCTAACCGCGATGACTGAGGCACCTCCAAATTATGCCCTTTTATTTTATCCCATGAGGTCAGATTTACACAAAAGGTCTGAAATTAATACCATTCACTCTTCTTCTCATTTTGGAACCAAAAGTATTAATCTCTTTGTAGATTTTAGTAAGTTATTCATTGGACAATCTTAAAAAGGTGCCTCAGTCACCCCGTTTTACGGTAGCCCAGACTGGCAGAGATGGTGTTGACCCAACATTTGGTTTTATCATTTGAAACAACATCAAAGTTTGTACTATAGGTAGGCCTATGTGTGTGTGTGGCAGTGTTTTCAACGTTGGAGAGTCATTTAGCTTTTTTTAGGGGTCGCAAAAGCTTTTGTTGTACCTACATATAGTACATTGTATCATACCGTCATGAGTAGTCTCACTCCACTTTTCCCAGCAATAGATGCATTGGGCATCCTCTTCTTGCTTTGAATATGTTGTAGTCAAACTTTTCTTAAAAGTTGTTGTTTGTGCACCTTTAAGCTTGCTCTGTAACTTTGCTTTTTTTTATGTCGTTAGTTTTTTACACTTTATATCTATGTCCTTTGCTTTTGCCTTTTTAATGTTATGTAGGTGAGCTTTATAAGGACTACTTGTTAAAACAGCAGCAAATCCACGTCGTGTTTTGGCTTTCTACGAGGTCTTGTAGATGCTTTTGGAGGAGGTGCAATTGCATATGGTGATATGTACGTCGATGCAACGGGAGAGTGGGTGTGGCTAGCATTTGGATTACATTCCATTGTTTCGTTTTCACGACCAGCTTGGTTGCTTTCTTGTGTGGAAATTGGTTGGCTTTGTGGCGTTTGCATTAGTGTGAGTAATTGAGAATCAGATTTATCTGCAAACTTGTTTGATGGTAAGTCAGTCAAAACTTCAATTACAAAAGCTGATTCATTTAGCTGGTCATTCTTTCCAGAATCAATGTTTGTTGGCTGGCATGGAGCAAAATCGTGTGGCTCAAATATGTCTCTATTTGTTGGAAACAATCCAGTTTTCTTAAATCCATTAATGGCTGTTTGTGCTGTGGCTGCTTTAGTGTAACCTATTCCAAATAATTCGGCTACTTGAAAAGTAGTTACCACCCAACCAGGATGATTACGAAGCCATTTTTCAAGCTCCTGATCATAGTAAATTGACAATGGCTTCATGAAACTCACATCCAGCGGCTGCATCTTATGAGAGCAATGAGGTGGTAGACAAAGCAAAACTACCCCATTAGCTCTTGCAAGATCAATTACTTCCATGTTCATTGTATGAGTTGAATGACCATCCAAAATTAGAAGAACAGGATTTTCTTTAGTTGCTCCAGTTGATTTTAAAAAATGCTTAAACCATTTTACAAATATTTCAAGTTGCATCCAACCACTTTTATGGCATGCATAAATGGAGCCTGGAGGAGCTCCATTCATGAGCTCCGCCTTCATCCTAACTCTGGGAAAAACAAAAAGGGGTGGAATAAATGTCCCTGTTATGTTCATACATATTTCAACCGAAACCAGTTGCCCACGTTCTGCTGAAACTAACCCCCCAACTTGTCGCCTTCCAGTTTTGGCTAAAACTTTTGAAGGCTTGCCTTGCACCGTAGTGATGCCAGTTTCATCACAGTTAAAAATTCGCTGTGGAGGAAACTTATATTTATCCATCACTGCTTCAAACAGGTCAAAAAATTTATTGACTGTTTGGGGATTGAAAGACTTAGCTCTAGCAGCAGACGTAGCTTCTGGTTGTCTTAAAGATAGTTCTTTGTGCCGGTGCATAAACCCTTGCAGCCAATCTTTACCTGCTTTTCTTTTAGCTTTAGTGAAAGAATTTGGTAAATTATTTTTTTCTGCTAGCTGAAATGCAAGATTTCTGACATAATTAGTTGTCAAACCAAACATCATGCTCTCCAAAGACAACAAATATTCTACCAACTCTTTTTCCATTGTTGGTGAAAATATGGTCTAAAATATAAACAATTGCATATAAATGAGGGCATTTTAGAGGTTTCTACTGGTTAAAAATACTTAAGCCTAACTAATCTTTTATACCTTTTTAATGTTATTTAATAAACTATATTTATAAACCAAATTATAATTTTTTTAAGAGGTTAAAAGGTTTATTAAAAATTTTAAATCAAGTTTACCTTGTAGTTACCAAGAATTTTTGTATGGTTTATGGCATGTTTGTTTTGGTCTTTAAATCTTCTTCGAAGAGTTGTTTTCGATATCTGAAATTCTTTTGATGCTGCTCTTAAAGAGGTTCCATTTTCCAATGCATGTAATGCTTTTTTCATGGAGTCTTTACTCCATGACTGTCAATTTGTTTTGCGCTTGTAATTTCGAACCATGGTAGCCAACAGCAATTTTCATACAACTATTAAAATTGTAAAAAGGTTGAATTAATAAATAAAAAATAAATTCAAATATGGATACTAATAGCAGAATTTAACTAATTTGAAGTTTCTTATTCGTATAGCTGAAAACCAATATTCTTATTGGTATAGCTGAATAAAAACCAGTTTGAGTTTAGACATGCAATTAACAAATTTACCCTTTGACAAGGCCTGCTAATATTGATAGACTATTATAGGATTAGCCTACCTTATTGATAGATTATAGAAAAGCTATATCAGTAAAAAAAACATTAATTTTTATAAATAAAAGTTGTTATACTATTTTGATGCAGTTTATGAAGAGAAATATTGATAATGAGCCTTCATACTAAACAGCAGTTGTGTGGGGCAAAATGAAACTTTGGTCTGTTTTGCCCCACTCATAGCTGATCATTTTGCCCCATTGCCTAGTTTTAACATGTCATCGTATGACAGATATTATTATCAAACCTGATAAATTTAAAACCACCCGAAGAATAGCCTACGGTGTTACTCTTAAAAACACGAAGTCCAATATTTTAACTTCATAACCATAAAGCAAACTACTCACTTATTAAAATATGCTCTTTTTAAATCAAGTAGGTCAAAATTCTTCTGATCGTTCTCAGTTCGTCGGTATAAGTTCGACGTTCAAACAAAATGGCTGGAATAACATAGTCAATGGTTCAATGGCTGATTATGTAATCATAGTCAATAGGTGGCTATATTTATTTTTTACGAATTTATTTAAATGTTCCGTTTTGCCTCATGGTGCCATATTGCCCCACCTTCCCCTAACACGGCGAAAGAAAACTGATGAATAATTCTGAAGAACAAAAGGATGTAACGCGGAGGTTCGAAACTCTGGGTCGCCGCATGGTGAGTTCTGAACCATTTCCATTTTTACGTATCACTTTATTAGTTTCCTTTTCTTTTATTTCTTGTTCGTAATTTATGAAGGCATTAGTTTTGTTTTGCCTGTTTCTTACTCGATGCATTAGTTAGCGAACGATCAGCCTGGTATTTGTTATATTTTGCTATACTATACTAGACTAGACTGCATTAGGCGTCGCGCACCTTTAAACAGAGAGGCCAGTGCTAGAGCTAAAGCAACTCACGATCGCTTTGGAGCTGGTGACCACTTTAACTTATCTATCTCACCAGCGGAAAGGTTTTCTTTTTTTTGCTTAGGCCAAACATTTGAAAAGATTTTTTTATTATTACAAACTAGGGATATTAGATATCTAAAATCCCTATTACAAACTTTTATGATTGCTTTAAGTTTAAAAAAAAATTAAAAATTGAAAAGCCAAGCTGTTTTCAATTAAAGGCAAAATTATGTTCATGCTCACTTTAGTTCGGATTTCGTGTGTACTTGATCCCGAATTGTCTCACGACGGAACAAAGTAGGCTACTTTTATTTTTTTGCCGAAAAGCTTCGCTTGATCGGCATGCAGGCAATAAATTTGCGTTGTGCTGATATTTAATTGATTGCTTAGCGCTTGAGCTAAAGCGGCTCACATGCGAATAGAAAGAAACTAAAAAAAAATGATTTTTTGCTATTAAATTTTTAAGTTAAGGCTGCAAGACTTTTTCCGTTCGCCAGCATTAGATCAAACAGTTACCGTACATTAGATTTGCAAAACAGTTTATTTATTTCTTTTACTTATTTATTTATTTAAATCAGACTCACAGTCCATAACAGAAAGAAAAAAAAAAAAACAGCAAAAACTACACAGAATGAGATACACATACAAAAAAACAACACTTAAAAAAAAAAAGTTACCAAAAATCTATTGCAAATAAACTAATGTGTTGTAATACGAGGGTCAGTCAAAAAATAATGAGCCCAAGTCTCTCCTGGCCATATTTGTTGCAATAAAATCAAAAGTCATACATCAAAAGAAAGCCCAGGGATAGGAGATCTCAGTTCTACTTTTCAATGTAATCTCCGCACTTTTCAATTCCAACTGTCCATCGATGAACAAGGGACACTATGCCAGCCTTGTAAAAGTCAGCAGGCTGCATTTTTAACCAGTTTCTTACAGCGTGCTTGACTTCTTGATCACTAGTGAAGTGCTGCCCCCTAACTCCTTCTTTCAATGGTCCAAAAAGATGATAGTCAGATGGTGCCAGGTCGGGTGAGTATGGGGGATGGGTTACCGTCGTCCATCCAAAAGAAGCAATCACTTCACGAGTTTTGAGACTGGTATGGGGCTTGGCGTTATCGTGTTGCAGCAAGACCTTAGACATGTCCAGGTGAGGTCGTACTCTTCTCAGTTTCGCTTTCAGTTTGCGTAAAGTGTCAATGTAAGCATCTGAGTTGATGGTAGTACCTTTAGGCATAAAATCTACCAATATCACTCCTTCAATGTCCCAAAACACAGTCGCCATAATTTTTCCAGCTGAACGTTGACTTTTGAATTTCTTGGCTCTTGGGGACGTGGGGTGACGCCATTCCATGGATGATCTTTTCGACAAAGGTTTATAGTGATGAACCCAGGTTTCATCTCCTGTCACTATACGGCTGAGAAAAGTTTTGTCACTTCTGTGACACTCAATAAGCTCCGAACAAGCTTCAAAACGGGCTTGCTTGTGAAAATCCAAAAGTTGCCTCGGAACCCATCTGGCGCAAACCTTTGCAAAGCCTAGCTCATTAACAATATTCACAGCACTTCCATGGCTAACTCCAACACGTTCAGCAATGTCATCAATAGTGATTCTGCGATCATCTCTAATCAATTTCTCAACCTTATCATTGTTTCCAGGATTGACTGCAGAAGATGGTCTTCCACTTCTTGGTCTGTCCTGGAGGCTACTCAAACTTGGATCATCTTCTTCGTGTTTAATCCTGGATACCCACTTTTTCACAGTGCTGTAGGCTAATGAAGCATCTCCATAAACATTTACCAATCTTTCGAAAATTTGTTTTGGTGGCTCCCCTTCCGAAACAAGAAATTCAATCACAGCTCTCTGCTTCTGACGGACATCCAGTGATGACGTCATTTCCAAAACACAATACCAAAAGTGGACACGTTGAAACAATTTTTTTTTACAATTTATCTTTAAAGCAGTAAATTTACTAAACACCCTTAAAATTTCTAGAAAAAATATGAAGGTTAAAGCGGTTAAAGTTAACAGGGCTCATTACTTTTTGACTGACCCGTATTTATAATATGCTGAATTAATAAAACTTTTCGAGGTCATTAAAGAAAAAATTAATTTATTATTAGAATCGTAACAACGATAAACGAAGGAGCAGGACATTTTCCTTCGAATTGCATCAAATGTTGTAATGTTATTAAACACCTGATGTTCACGGGCACTTACATACCTAGGCAATCCATGTAAAAATCGAAAAGAATTATTGTAGGCTACACGTATTCTTTTTAGACTAGAGGACAAAAAGTTATTCCATAATTGACATGCATACATAGATGAGCAATATGTGCGAAATAATACATTTTTTATTTTCGTCGAACACTTGTAAAAGCATGTTTTTAACCTATTTGCAGTTCCATATAAATAACGAACCAGTCTATTTATATCTTCATCATCACATAATTTGGAGTTAAGAAATACCCTAAGATATTTAATTTCAATAAACATTTAGTGGTACAGAATTTGAAGATTGCTTGAAGTAAAAGATTTTTCTTCCCAAAGCTTTTCATCTGACACTCTTCAGGGGAAATCGTCAGAATGAAGCAGAATTGAAACCGAACTAATTTATAAAGGAAGAAAGTAGAGTTCTCATTGGCTGAAAGAGTCAACCAATGAGAGAAAAGATTAAGAAATTTTCAAAGAGTATACGAATTCTTTTTGCTTGCACAGAAGGGAATTGAGAGATTTAATGAAAGTCGCTTCAAGAGCAGAAAGGTGAAAGGAAGAGCGACCTCGAGCGAGAATAGAAAATTTTTCGTTGCTGTAATGGAGAGCACATTGGGCGTTGTCAAGAAGATGTTGACCAATGGCGGATTCGTGAAATTGTTGTGGGCGTATGTTGTTCTTGCAAGAGCGGGAAAGACTTTGGCGGTTGGCCGAGGTACGAGGATTGGTGATGGATTTAGGAACGTGTTGTTTAATTCGCTCTTCTAGCCGTTGAGACGTGCGACCAACGTACCGACTATCGCAGTGGCACAAAAACTGGTAAATAACATTGCTGTGATGATGGGAAGGTAACACGTCTTTCTTAATCGCTGGAAGGAGCTGTCGGGTGTTGAAAACAACACGTGGTTCGACGGAGAAAAAGCAGCGTTTCACAGCAGACGTAATCTGCTTTTCGAACCTCATCGAAACGCTTCCAATCCATGGGATGTGTAGGTAGACAGGGCACTTTTTTACTGTGTGGACCGAGTTAGAATTTATTTGTTGAAATTTTTGCTTGAAAGCCGAATTGATTACATGTTCCGGGTAGCCATTTTCCAAAAGAATTGAATGAATTTTGCCAAGCTCTTGGTCCAGTTTGCTTTTAGAACAAATCATAAAAGCTCTGTGAACGAGAGTACCAATTAGATTGATTTTCCGTTTCTGGGGACTGAAAGAGTTCCAACGTAGATATTGGCCAGTGAAGGTAGGTTTCCTATATACTGAAGTTAGAAATTCTGAATCATGCCTTTCTACTAACACGTCAAGGAAAGGGAGAGAGTGATTAGATTCCTTTTCATAGGTGAAGCGAAGTGAGGGATGGAGAGAGTTGAGCTGGATGAAGAAATTGTTGCAGTCTTCTTCATTGTTGAATACGGCGAAAGTATCATCAACGTACCGGAAGTACACCAACGGTCTTTTGGCGATGTTGAAAAGTTTCGCTTCTTGGTAGCCAACAAAAATGTTTGCTAAAGCTGGACCAAGCGGTGAGCCCATAGCGACGCCGTCGATTTGTCGATGCATGTTGTTATTGAAGTTAAATTCCACAGAGGAGGTGGCTAGCTGCATTAATTCGACAAAGATGTTGCGTGGAAAGGATGGCGCCATTAAGTCGTCATTGTAAAGGGCATCAGCACAGATTTCTATGGTTTCAGCAAGTGGGACATTAGTGAAGAGACTGGAAATATCAAAAGAACAAAGAAAGACAGAGGAAGGAGAAAAGGTAAATTTTCTGACTTTTTTTACAAAAGTGAAAGAATCAGACAAACAATTAGAGGAAAGGTTTTGGAGAACAGGTTGAAGAAGAGAAGTAAGCTATTTAGCTAGCTGATGTTGGGCCGATCCGGTCATAGACAAAATCGGACGTAAGGGTACGTCCTTCTTGTGTATTTTCGGAAGACCGTACATGCGCGGTCGCTGAGAGCCAGTGGGTCGGATTGCTTCATAAATTTGCTTAGAAATTAGGTACTCTTTCCTCAGCTGAAGTAACCGTCGTTGTATCCGTGATTCAATTTTAGCAGTGTTGTCGTTGTTCGTGACTGGTCCAAGATCAAGAAATTTGGTCGTGTCATTAAGAATCGTCTTCATCTTGTCGTTGTAATCGTTTTTGTTAAGGATGACAACGCCAGCACCTTTATCAGGCTTTGTTATAAGAATTTCTTGTTATAAGCTTTGTTTATAAAGCTTGTTATAAATTTCTTGTCATAAATTTCTTGTTATAAATTTCTTGTTATAAAATTTCTTTCTTGTTATAATTCAGCGTGGTCCAACTACAGGCCCGCGGGCCGCATGCGGCCCGCGAAACAATTTTGTGCGGCCCGCGGAACAATTTTGCACAATTGAAGTCTTGTCGATCATAAGTAGCGGCAATCTTCTATAACAGCGTGGTCCAACTACGGGCTCGCGGGCCGCATGCCGCATATCAATTTTGCACAAGTCTTGTCGATCAGAAGCAGCAGCCGTAATTTTTTTTTGGAGAACGCTATGATTTTGCGCCAAAACAGGAATTTTGGAGACCGATTCCAAGTGAAGACCTTTTTTTTTTTTTTTTTTAGAGAACACCCTGATTTTGGAACGAAAATAGGAATTTTTAGCCGACTGAGGCCCGCAAACTCGAATAATTTTGAAAAGTGGCCCACAAGAGTGCAGAAGTTGGACCACCCTGTTATAATTTTTTGTTATAAATTTTATTTCT
>CAVMFT010000028.1:0-79395 GCA_963680785.1 Diplosoma virens | reverse complement strand
GCTATCTATGAGTTTTGCTTCTCTATCTTGCGAGACTCCGTGCGGCTTTGCTCTTGCAAAATGCCGCCACTACTCGAGGCTTGAAATTCATTGCACGCGTCCCCGTCCTTACGACGAGGCTACCAAGTTACTTGAAGCCTTTGCCGCCTTTTCGACCTGTCTGCCTTGCGTGGTATATATATGTATGTTGAGTTCGGTTTTCCTACTTCTGACTGTCTTCGTCGCTATGGTCTTGTGCACATAAAGCGTTTCTTTTCTTACCGTAGCTTTCTGCATGTTTTCACCAGCACGTTGTCGAGCCTCTGTGCGCGCAACACCAGGCCGGAGTTATTAATGCTCGGCGCTAGTTTTCCTTCTACACCTTGATTTCTCCTATGCTTGGCCTGCTTCTAGTGCTTTCTCCAAGGACCAAACCACCACCGCACAAATGAAATAGAGGCTAAATAAAAAAAAAATAAAAAAAATCGGAAAAGATCCCTGCTTTCAGTCTATGCCGATTTGGCCTGCTTCTGTGGGCCCCACTTTTGTCTGCACTGTAACTGACTTATCTAAATACAGTCTAGAAGCATAGTGAAGACATCCTTTTAGCAGTGCAACCCAGGCAACTGGCTTTCGACTTCGACTTCAATTGACCTCTCGCACAGAACTTCGCAGGCTTCTATGGCATCCCTTGCTCCTTTTCCCTTCCTGAAAACAAACCCATCGTCGAGCAGATATTCCTCGAAATCTTCACGCACAGTACTCTCGAATTAGAAAAGATCGACATATCGATCGCATCAGCTTTTTGTTCTGACGACTCGCAAAGAGCAACCGTCAACAAGGTTGCCAGGCTATTTTTTTTTTTTTTTTTCTTTTGTTATAAATGAAGCTTTATTTATGACTTTGATAATTAAACTGAAACGAGTAACGTAAAAGTCGTTTGAAACCATCGCTATTCTTAAAAAGCGGAAAGACGAAAGAAAAAGGCCAATCCTCAAGGTTTGCTCGGAAAGGACAGCGATGCAGTAAAACCTAATTGCAAACCACATTAAAGCAAAAAGTCCGATAATCCTGCAAAGGCTTGTCCCCCCCCGGCTTATTTGCTCACGCGAAACCCGGACAATCGACGAGTGCTATTGTTTGCATTTGTCAAAGTACTTAGTTATTTTGCTCCATAATAAGCGATGGCTTTAGCATGGAGCGAACGGAGCAAGCGTACCAGGTCGCTTTCTGAAAAACGTCGCAAAAGTATGCGCCCCAAAGGAAAATTTCGTCTCACCTCGCAATAGCACCGTGACAATTTTAAAAAGTTGTTCAATTCAAGTGATTAACTTTTTGCTTATTCTTTACTTGCACTCCGTTTCGTTTGCGGATTCACGCTGTCTTTTTGTTTATTTCCTCACAAGCCTTTATTTTTATGCATCTTCTTTTATATACGAAACTAAGCCACTTAAAACGAGAAGCACCGGGCTAGTGGCTTGGTTTCTTATGGATGGCCTAAGCATTTCGTGTTGCTCATAATTATGTATTTTTTTCTTCCGAAACTAATCCTAAAAAGTCGACCCGGCTTTGATTTCTTGCGCCAGCACTCTTTCCTTCGGTACAATCGCTTTTCTTTGCTAAAATTTGCGCGTTAGGCCAGCAGTCCATGCGAGGCGACGACGCACTTGCGACTAGACCGAACCCGACAACCAAAGACAAATCGTATTGTCTTTCGGACGTTGTCCCAATCCGATGTTAACCGTCGGTTTTTGTTACTTGGAAACCGATATTTTTTTGACCCAGTCCGCCCGCCACACTGCTGGGTGCCAGCATTAAAGTCTAGGTCAAGTTTTAGCTGTTTTTAAGATATGCCCGGACGATCCTGTAAGTGTCAATGAGAAACGGCAGTATTTTCTTGCCTATTTTTCTTAGCGTACGTGTGTTTTCTACGCGTCAACAAAAGCACAAATGCGTTTTGTCTGTTCGCGCAAAAGCGCCGCTTAACGACTTGCTTGTCCGGAAATTTCGTTCGCGCGAGAACGCTGCTTGAACGAAAGCGGCAGAGCTTGAACTTTAAAAGTTTTTTCGCGATAAGCAACGGGCAAACATTCAACATCGGATCGGTTAATGAGTTTGGGATGAGCGTTAATAAACCGGCTTTCGGCTGTCAGACTTCTATGAAAGTTTACCTTGCATTTTGACACTCAAGGTTCGTTTCAATTAATATTTCAATGTGGTCAGATTCGATGAAGTGATGGCAAAGGGCTGATTTTTCAGGCAATTGATTTTTAACAGCTCGCTTATGTTCGGCAACACGAGAATTTAAGTCTGGTTTGTATTGTCCCACATAAGCTTAGTCGCAATCTTTGTCCCAGACGGCAAATACTACTGTAAATACTAAATCACTCATTTAATGCCTTGCGGGAAAGAGAGAATCAAAAATGTCCAACAGTTAAATGCAGTTGAAAATTTAGTTGTTTTCAAGATATTTTCCGAGTGACCCTTGCAAGCGTCATTGCTACAGGAGGTTTTTTTGACGAGATGACCATGAAATGTTTTTTTTTTTTTTTACTATTCGTCAACAAAATCAAACGCGTTCTCTTGTGCCCTTTCGTCTGTTTGCGCAAAGGCGCCACTCAACGACTTGCTTGTCCGGGATTTTTATTCGCGCGAGGACGCTGCTTGACCGAGAGCGGCGAGCAAAGCGATTTCGGCTTTACCCCAGTATTGTAAATAGTAGTAGGTCACAATAAACGAAGCCCGATATTTTCTTTCTTTCTTCTTTTTTTTTTTTTCAAGAAGCTTTTCAAGAGTCAATCCATAAATAAAGAATCAAACAAAAAAGAGCAAAGCATCGTTCGGTTGGAAATTTCTTATTTAGAAACGTTATCCTAAACGGTCCTTTGAACTGTTAAAGGGAAAAAAACTTTGCCGATTTCAAACAGCTAGGCAGGCACGAGACTAATCAATCCGCTTGGCTTGGGTACACAAATCCGACCGTCTTATTTCGATTTTTCTCAAAAAGCTTCGCGCTTCGATAAGGCGACGTTAAAAAAACTATTACTTAAGATCGTGCATTTTTCCATGACTAGCAAAGTTTTTTTTTTTTATTTTTTTTATTTTTATCTCTATATTTATCCTCCTGACTCGCAGGAAAGCGACGGAAGCGCTATACATAGGGTAAGAAATTACCCCGACCTGCTAAAGAAAATAAACTTTGATAAAGAATTAACGCGCGCAACTCTGTTCGGTTGAAACGATGGGTGGCTCTGAAAAGAGCCGTTTTTTTTTTTTTCCCTTGTACAGGAGAGGGTCTACTTGGAGCTGGTGTACTTGGTTACCGCTTTTGTGCCTTCGGAGACGGCGTGTTTGGCGAGCTCACCGGGCAAGAGAAGACGAACCGAAGTTTGGACTTCGCGGCTGGTGATCGTCGAACGTCTGTTGTAGTGGGCGAGACGCGAAGCTTCCGAAGCGATGCGTTCGAAAATGTCGTTGACGAACGAATTCATGATGCTCATGGCCTTGCTCGATATTCCAGTGTCGGGGTGGACTTGCTTGAGCACTTTGTAAATGTAGATGCTGTAGCTTTCCTTGCGTCCCTTCTTCCTCTTTTTCTTGCTGTCCAGGGGAACTCCTCCCTTCTTCACGGCTTTCTTGTTACCTTTCGAGGCGACCATCGTTGCGTTTCGATCAATCGATAGATAGCTGGATTGCTTTAAGGCGTTTTGAAAAGCGAACGGTCCTTCGAAGCTTATAAACGAACGAGTATGCAAACGAGCAATCGAAATTGCTCCAATCAGAAGCGAGCCATAACGAGCCGCTCGGCGATTGGTTGATAAAGTTGCGCGCTTTGTTTTAACGGTCAAAAAAAAAGAAGACTTTTCGATGCTGCTCGGACGAATATAAACGATTGCCGATCGATTCGGTCAAATTATTATCTTTTCTTAACTGTCGTTTCAAAGAGCAGCGTCGAAAACAATCGAAATCATGTCCGGGCGTGGCAAAGGCGGTGGAAAATCAAAGTCGAAGCCGAAGAGCAGGTCCTCTCGGGCCGGGCTGCAATTTCCAGTCGGTCGTGTGCACAGGCTGCTGCGCAACGGCAACTATTCGGAGCGTGTCGGTGCCGGCGCACCCGTTTACTTGGCCGCCGTGCTCGAATATTTGAGCGCCGAAGTTTTGGAATTGGCAGGCAACGCTGCCAGAGACAACAAGAAGACTCGAATCATTCCTCGACACCTTCAGCTTGCGATTCGCAACGACGAAGAATTGAACAAGCTTCTCGGTGGCGTGACGATTGCGCAAGGCGGTGTCTTGCCCAACATTCAAGCGGTGCTTTTGCCCAAGAAGACCTCGAAGAAAGCGTGAAAAGGCGGAAGCGCGCTTTCCAGCTCTCGTTCGCATTCAAACGGCTCTTTTCAGAGCCACCCGATCTGCTCACAAGAAAGAGTTTTTTCGCTTTTCTAAACGTATCTATCATACTGTATTAACGTGTAACGTATAACAACTGTGACCAACCGGTTTTCGTCAATCGTGTCCAGTACTACTGCATACTGCTGCTGTACTGCGAAGCCAATTGAAACTGTGCAAGCGCTTGTAGATCGCATTATGTTTGTAGCCTTCTGTTGTGTCACACGCAAAGTAAAATACAAATAAGCCACACCTTTGATCAAAGCTTGTGATTTGAACCAGGCAGGGCTCCCCAACCTGGGTTTCTGGGTTTGTTTGGTTAACTAACTAGCCCACCCGTGATATGACAGCCAAACGAAAAATGGATTGTTGAAGAAGAGCATTGTTTTTTTTCCTCGCAACATATTGCAATTTTTTGTAGGCCAAATATTCACTGTAAAAAACCAAAAATAAAGAAATCTTAAATATCAAAAAAAAGAGCTTTGTAGGTTGAAATCGATTTTTTATTACGAGTTAAGTCATTGAACTTCGACTGATTTTATTAATGCATTTATTATTATTTTTTTGCAATTCGACTTTGCTGATAAGGGTAATTTGAACAGCAAGACCTGGCACTTTTTCTTATGCAGTCAGTTCTCTGGTTCCATCGCTGGACCTAAACGATTTCTCAAAGGCATGTTTCAATGCCAGATTGAAAACCGATTGCTCGCGCGCAACAACTCTTATGAAAAGTCAACGGGTGGCTCTGAAAAGAGCCGTTTTCTTTTGCGGACGACGTCGACACAGCTTTTAAGCACGTTCGCCACGGATTCGTCGGGCTAGTTGAATGTCCTTCGGCATGATCGTAACGCGCTTGGCGTGTATGGCGCACAGATTGGTGTCCTCGAACAGACCGACCAAGTACGCTTCGCTCGCCTCTTGCAAAGCCATGACTGCGCTGCTTTGGAAACGCAAATCGGTCTTGAAGTCCTGAGCGATTTCGCGAACGAGACGCTGGAAGGGCAACTTGCGAATCAGCAGTTCGGTCGACTTCTGGTATCTGCGGATTTCACGCAGAGCGACTGTACCAGGACGGTAACGATGTGGCTTCTTGACGCCGCCCGTGGCGGGCGCGCTCTTTCTGGCAGCTTTGGTCGCCAGCTGCTTGCGCGGGGCTTTGCCTCCGGTCGACTTACGTGCGGTTTGCTTGGTGCGAGCCATTCTCTTCTTAAACGCTTGCTATTTCTTGACTCGACCGCACGAAGCAATCTGATTTATATAGCGCGTGCAGTCGGCGTCGATTGGTCGAAAGCCTTTCGTCGATCGTCCAATCACAACGATCGTAGAGTTTCTAGCCAAACTTTGCTTTCGAATCGAGTGAGCTTGGACGAGAAAAAAGAAGCGTTTGGAAAGCAGATGTGGTTTCTTTCCGAAACTTTAATTAGAACGTTGCAACTCGGAACTCGAAACTTGTCAGCAACTTTAAGAAGAAAATTGGAAACGCTTAGCACCTGTGCACAACGGCGAATCGGCTTCCCCGAGCATGAAACGCGGCTGGGCCTCTATCGATTGAGCAGCAATCGTTCAATTTAACAATCCAGTTCGCCAACGATGCTCGGGTCTTTTCAAGAACTCACCCCCTTAAGCGATTTCTTTTCGGGTGAAACTGGCCCGGAAACCCCCTCTGCAGCAACAGGACGGAATAAAAAAGAAACCAAGAGGAAAAAGATTTCTTCCAGAAGTGGCAGTAACCGTAGGGTGGTGTCCCGGGTTGCTTTCACGAACAAAAATTGCTTACGGTGACTTCTTCAAATGACCCCAAAGCTCCCTTCCCCACCCACACAGGCTTTCCACGATTGCGATCGGGAGTTTAAGAAAAAAAATTTCGAAACAAGTTTGTTTCCTCGCTATTCTCGTTAAGCTGCTTGGGTGCAGAGCAATGCAAATCGCTTTAGCCACAGGACGACTGGCAGGCAGCCACGCAACAAAAACGCGACCGATCAAACGGCGTCTTGTCTCAGAAAAATTAAAATAACAACTCTTTCGTTTCGAGCAAATGGGTGGCCCTGAAAAGGGCCGGTTTTGACGTGCTTTTCAATCGGCAAAGCCTCGTTTTAACCGCCGAAGCCGTACAGAGTACGACCTTGACGTTTCAGCGCGTAAACGACGTCCAAAGCGGTGACGGTCTTGCGCTTGGCGTGTTCGGTGTAGGTGACCGCATCGCGAATCACGTTTTCCAGGAACACCTTCAAAACGCCACGGGTTTCTTCGTAAATGAGACCGGAGATGCGCTTGACGCCGCCACGACGGGCAAGTCGTCGAATGGCGGGTTTCGTGATGCCCTGGATGTTGTCACGGAGCACTTTTCGATGACGCTTGGCGCCTCCTTTTCCAAGACCTTTTCCTCCTTTGCCTCTTCCAGACATGCTTGAGACTGCGACGAACGTTGAACGAAAGAAATGAACGCGAATCGAATTAATTAGCGAACTGCTATCCGGCGTGACGCGGCGCGGTTCTTAGTAGGGCAATTTCGAACCTGGTCGAAACGCCGACTTTCGATCGCTGTCGCTCGACACGGCCGCGTTTGTTTGAAAACGACGTCCGCACGAGGTCGCCACGTCGCATGGCATCGCCCGGTTTGCAGCCACCTGCCGGCTTTCTTCGTTTTGCGATCGACTGGCAGCGAAAGTCGTTTTCTTTCAAAACAAGCAACGGACCTATGCTTCGGTCGCGAGCGAGCAAGGAAAAAGAAAAACTGTTCAGCCATGGCTGGCTGCCGCCCGAGATTCGAGCCGAAATCTGCAAGCAAGCGTTCAAAGCAAGTCAACAAACTGCACTCAGTGGGTCTCTTTTGATAAGCAAGCTGGTGGCTCTGAAAAGAGCCGTTTCGAACAAAGCACAGATCGATCCAAGACGACCGATCTATTTCTTTTTGGGAGCGCTTTTCTTTGTTGTCGGTTTCTTTGGCGTCTTCTTTTTGAGAGAAGCCTTTTTGGCGGCGGGTTTTTTGACAGAGCTCGACTTCTTTTTCGGAGAAGCCTTCTTGGCAGCAGAGCTCGCCTTTTTCGCTTTCGGTGCCGCGGCCTTTTTCTTTTCGCCTACGCTCTTCTTCTTCTTCTTCGCCACACCCTTTTTGGCAGGCGACTTCTTCTTGACTGCGGTTTTCTTCGTTTTCGTGACGGGCGCTTTTTTCGGCTTCGACCCTGCTGCAGCCTTGACCAGCTTGAAGGAACCGGACGCTCCTTTGCCTTTCGTTTGTACGAGTTTACCCGCCTTTACCAGCTTTGGCAGTTGATTCCTAACCACAACGTCGGCGTTGTCGCCTACTTTGTAGTTGGCCTTGATGTACTTGAGAATGGCCTGGCGAGAAGACCCGTTTCTTTCCTTCAGTGCCGTGATGGCAGCCGCAATCATCGCGGAATAGGTCGGGTGTGAGGCTGGTGGCTTCGGTGCCGTCGGTAATGGCATGTTTACTTTTTCTGCTTGCTCAATAAGTTTCGAACGGAACTCGCGCGCGTAGCTGCCGGCCAAAACAAGTAGTCGAATTTCGGACCAACGCGAAACGATAGCGAGCCGATCGAGTCGTCGCTTGTTCGTGCATGGCAACCGATCGCAGCCCTTGTGCTTGCTCTCTGAAAAACGTCAGCTGCTCGTTTCGATTACAAGCAACTTCGCAAATTCCTTTCTTAAAACGAGCTTGAAAAAGTCTTTGCCTCGTCGTTCTTTGCCTTTCTCCGTGCCTCTTTGCTTGCACACGAAGCCGATCTCGTTTTTACCGGTTCGAGATGTCGGAGACGGTCAAAAAGAGACTCTTTTCGAGCCACCACCACCACCGTAGAAGTGAGAATTGGATAACTTAAAATTTCGTTGGCTTGAATGTCACGTCATAAATTCATCTCTAAGAATTGTACAGTGAAGATTTGGCTGACTCAATCCTTTTTTATAGCCTTTGTGTTTCGTCATAAACGTTCCGTCAATTGCCTCGTACCTTAAAACCTCTTCGGAGTCTGTTTCGCGCACGTGTGCTTCTAAAGTTTTCTTTTAAGGAGACAAAGGTTCGGTTGTTTGTCAGTACGGAGTATACAATTTACATTAGTCACGATTTTAACCTTTTGCAATGTTTAGATAAGGCCAGAATTGATTTTAATACTTTCTTTGTTTATTTGATTAAACATATATCGCTCTTTGCCTTGGTTAATGCAATTGATTAAATCAGAAGTCGTGATTCTTGTTCGGATAGAATCAGGTTGGATAAAGTCAAAGTCAACCTAACATTTCCTAAAGTCAATTTCAATTTCGAATAAGGATTTGAAGGTCAGTGGTCGAAATAAATCTTGATTAAATAAATCTTGAAACGACAATTAATCAAATTCCTAAATAATTCAAATTTGGTAAACTTCTGGTGGTGACAATGTCTACAGTAGAAGTCGAACCTGAAAGGTGGTGAGAGAGGCTCCGTTCCTATTGCAACCATGTCGAAGCAGGCTGGGTCTAGGTCCAGAAGGTGGTGGCTTCGTGTGCTGGCTCTTTATCACGCGCAAGTACGATGTCCTCAGCCGCGAAGCTCCGAATGAATGTCAGCAACAGCTGCTGAAGGTGCGATTAAAACATGTTGAGGAAGTGCAGTCGTTGAGTCTCAGAACGCAACAAGCAGTGTTGCAAGCCCAAGCTGCTGTAACCGAAACACGCATTAAGGCCGAGGCTATGCAAGAGTCTGAGGGGGTCTCTTCGGTGTTAGACGAGGTCGGTCGGGCCGTTTTGTTCACAAGATAAGGTTGCTTTCTTCTTGGAATCTCTTCAGAATCGTGATAGGATTGGCTCTTCAGTTCAGCCTGACTTGAATTTTTTCTCCAACAGCATTACCAAATAGTAGGAGTCTTTATGAAGCTAACAAAGCTAGTTACCTAACTGCACAAATAATGTTTGAACATGTACATGTAAATAAACAGCTTCCTCAAGCATTTCAAAGATTTTTCACAATAACAACCTTTTGCATGAAAACCAGAAGTGACAGCCTATAAACATTTCTAGTTCTTGCAGGACCACAGCCAGCCGGTTTCTTTTTCAAAATGTTTGCTGATTGAACGATAAAACTTGCAGCAAGTTATATTGCCGAGCTTTAATTGTGCAAGAAGAAAGGCAATAGCCGATTTGTTAGTATCGTCTGAAAGGAAAGCTTCTAAATTGGATGCAGAAAATATGCGAGTTCTCACTGCCACTGCTGGTGAACTAGGATGAATACTGTTGTAATTGCAACTGAATGCCATTAAAAGTTTTTAGAAGTAATGATGATCAAATCGAATAGAACTTTACTAAAAAAATTCAATTGAACACGATCAAAATATGCTGAATCAAATTTTTTAGTCATAAGAAAACAGCTGGAATGTACGTAGTAAGCAGCATTTTGATCATTTTAAAGCGCTTTTGATATTTTTAAACGTGTCTCCAATTTAGATGCAACAATTGAATTTGTTGTTTTTGAAATCAGTCATAACGCAAATTAAAAAGAATTCTTTGAAAGAGCTCAGCTAGAAGAAATGAAGGCAATTTTCAAGGGCCGTTATAAACTGCTTACACAGAGAGCTTTGTTTTTTGGTCAACGGATCCCTGATTTACATGTCGAATTTGTCTTTTAGTCACCTGATTTTCATTTGCACATACTGTAGTTTGATATGTGCATTAAAATAATGCCGGTTTCAAGACTTGAAAAAGCTAAAAGGCTTTTGCATTTTAAGGAAAAACCAAGAGGCTTCACCACCCAAAAGCGATCGCACTTCTGACAAAGCATAGTGAGACATACCGCGGTACCATTGGGGGGGGGGGAGATTTAAGTGTCCAACTATCGTGAATCAATACCTAAGAAACAAAACGGTAAAACGGGGGATTCCAATTATCGACGAGCTGTAGGTCGAAATCTTGATGCACAAAAATCAACGCATGATCCAACATCCAATCGATTTCAAATAAAAATAAAAATAAAAGTCGAGCGCAGTGACCTTTCTTTAGCTGTGCGATTGTCTTTTTGCAGCTCTATCTTTATTTCAATTACCACTTGTTAGATATGTTTGTCATACAGCAATGGCAACATTAGTAGAAATAATGCATCTCGTTTTACAATCAGCCTTCCTTATAAAAAAAAAAAAAAAAAAAAGAATTCTGCAGCCACTATTCGATGCGTTTTTATTTTTTAGCTTTCAGGTTGAGCTATCGCATGTAATAGTATTAGTATCGTATATCACGATTAAAGCTGTACAAATCCTAATCTGATTTGGAACTTTTTTTGCTCCTTTAGCGCGCAGAAGGAATCTGTCGTCCGACAACTTCATTGTCGAATTTCTCACAAAACAGCAAAACTTTCTTTTCTAAAAAGACGTTTCATTTCCTTGAAAGTGCAAGCAGTCGATTCAAATTTTCTTAACTTTCAAAGTTTCGTGTATTTTAAAAATAATGTGCATCAAAGGATTATAATAAACGCATTTCTTATAAAGGCCCATGATTTTCATATTCTCGGCCTAGCCCTGGTTTGTATTGCATCATTTTGTTGGATTGCATTTCTGGTCCTTTTTTTTTATTCGATCTCGAAACAGTTTGCTTTAGCTTCTACTTTCTAAGTGTTTTTCCATTCTACGTAGCATCTTTTTGTCATCGATTCCATGTCCTGCCGTCGTATAGGCAGCTATTCATCGATGTTTTAAGGCACTCAAGCTTCCCATAATTCTAGTCGGTTCTCGACGTCCATGTTTCAGATTCAATGTGCCTATGTGAACAAGCTATCTATGAGTTTTGCTTCTCTATCTTGCGAGACTCCGTGCGGCTTTGCTCTTGCAAAATGCCGCCACTACTCGAGGCTTGAAATTCATTGCACGCGTCCCCGTCCTTACGACGAGGCTACCAAGTTACTTGAAGCCTTTGCCGCCTTTTCGACCTGTCTGCCTTGCGTGGTATATATATGTATGTTGAGTTCGGTTTTCCTACTTCTGACTGTCTTCGTCGCTATGGTCTTGTGCACATAAAGCGTTTCTTTTCTTACCGTAGCTTTCTGCATGTTTTCACCAGCACGTTGTCGAGCCTCTGTGCGCGCAACACCAGGCCGGAGTTATTAATGCTCGGCGCTAGTTTTCCTTCTACACCTTGATTTCTCCTATGCTTGGCCTGCTTCTAGTGCTTTCTCCAAGGACCAAACCACCACCGCACAAATGAAATAGAGGCTAAATAAAAAAAAAATAAAAAAAATCGGAAAAGATCCCTGCTTTCAGTCTATGCCGATTTGGCCTGCTTCTGTGGGCCCCACTTTTGTCTGCACTGTAACTGACTTATCTAAATACAGTCTAGAAGCATAGTGAAGACATCCTTTTAGCAGTGCAACCCAGGCAACTGGCTTTCGACTTCGACTTCAATTGACCTCTCGCACAGAACTTCGCAGGCTTCTATGGCATCCCTTGCTCCTTTTCCCTTCCTGAAAACAAACCCATCGTCGAGCAGATATTCCTCGAAATCTTCACGCACAGTACTCTCGAATTAGAAAAGATCGACATATCGATCGCATCAGCTTTTTGTTCTGACGACTCGCAAAGAGCAACCGTCAACAAGGTTGCCAGGCTATTTTTTTTTTTTTTTTTCTTTTGTTATAAATGAAGCTTTATTTATGACTTTGATAATTAAACTGAAACGAGTAACGTAAAAGTCGTTTGAAACCATCGCTATTCTTAAAAAGCGGAAAGACGAAAGAAAAAGGCCAATCCTCAAGGTTTGCTCGGAAAGGACAGCGATGCAGTAAAACCTAATTGCAAACCACATTAAAGCAAAAAGTCCGATAATCCTGCAAAGGCTTGTCCCCCCCCGGCTTATTTGCTCACGCGAAACCCGGACAATCGACGAGTGCTATTGTTTGCATTTGTCAAAGTACTTAGTTATTTTGCTCCATAATAAGCGATGGCTTTAGCATGGAGCGAACGGAGCAAGCGTACCAGGTCGCTTTCTGAAAAACGTCGCAAAAGTATGCGCCCCAAAGGAAAATTTCGTCTCACCTCGCAATAGCACCGTGACAATTTTAAAAAGTTGTTCAATTCAAGTGATTAACTTTTTGCTTATTCTTTACTTGCACTCCGTTTCGTTTGCGGATTCACGCTGTCTTTTTGTTTATTTCCTCACAAGCCTTTATTTTTATGCATCTTCTTTTATATACGAAACTAAGCCACTTAAAACGAGAAGCACCGGGCTAGTGGCTTGGTTTCTTATGGATGGCCTAAGCATTTCGTGTTGCTCATAATTATGTATTTTTTTCTTCCGAAACTAATCCTAAAAAGTCGACCCGGCTTTGATTTCTTGCGCCAGCACTCTTTCCTTCGGTACAATCGCTTTTCTTTGCTAAAATTTGCGCGTTAGGCCAGCAGTCCATGCGAGGCGACGACGCACTTGCGACTAGACCGAACCCGACAACCAAAGACAAATCGTATTGTCTTTCGGACGTTGTCCCAATCCGATGTTAACCGTCGGTTTTTGTTACTTGGAAACCGATATTTTTTTGACCCAGTCCGCCCGCCACACTGCTGGGTGCCAGCATTAAAGTCTAGGTCAAGTTTTAGCTGTTTTTAAGATATGCCCGGACGATCCTGTAAGTGTCAATGAGAAACGGCAGTATTTTCTTGCCTATTTTTCTTAGCGTACGTGTGTTTTCTACGCGTCAACAAAAGCACAAATGCGTTTTGTCTGTTCGCGCAAAAGCGCCGCTTAACGACTTGCTTGTCCGGAAATTTCGTTCGCGCGAGAACGCTGCTTGAACGAAAGCGGCAGAGCTTGAACTTTAAAAGTTTTTTCGCGATAAGCAACGGGCAAACATTCAACATCGGATCGGTTAATGAGTTTGGGATGAGCGTTAATAAACCGGCTTTCGGCTGTCAGACTTCTATGAAAGTTTACCTTGCATTTTGACACTCAAGGTTCGTTTCAATTAATATTTCAATGTGGTCAGATTCGATGAAGTGATGGCAAAGGGCTGATTTTTCAGGCAATTGATTTTTAACAGCTCGCTTATGTTCGGCAACACGAGAATTTAAGTCTGGTTTGTATTGTCCCACATAAGCTTAGTCGCAATCTTTGTCCCAGACGGCAAATACTACTGTAAATACTAAATCACTCATTTAATGCCTTGCGGGAAAGAGAGAATCAAAAATGTCCAACAGTTAAATGCAGTTGAAAATTTAGTTGTTTTCAAGATATTTTCCGAGTGACCCTTGCAAGCGTCATTGCTACAGGAGGTTTTTTTGACGAGATGACCATGAAATGTTTTTTTTTTTTTTTACTATTCGTCAACAAAATCAAACGCGTTCTCTTGTGCCCTTTCGTCTGTTTGCGCAAAGGCGCCACTCAACGACTTGCTTGTCCGGGATTTTTATTCGCGCGAGGACGCTGCTTGACCGAGAGCGGCGAGCAAAGCGATTTCGGCTTTACCCCAGTATTGTAAATAGTAGTAGGTCACAATAAACGAAGCCCGATATTTTCTTTCTTTCTTCTTTTTTTTTTTTTCAAGAAGCTTTTCAAGAGTCAATCCATAAATAAAGAATCAAACAAAAAAGAGCAAAGCATCGTTCGGTTGGAAATTTCTTATTTAGAAACGTTATCCTAAACGGTCCTTTGAACTGTTAAAGGGAAAAAAACTTTGCCGATTTCAAACAGCTAGGCAGGCACGAGACTAATCAATCCGCTTGGCTTGGGTACACAAATCCGACCGTCTTATTTCGATTTTTCTCAAAAAGCTTCGCGCTTCGATAAGGCGACGTTAAAAAAACTATTACTTAAGATCGTGCATTTTTCCATGACTAGCAAAGTTTTTTTTTTTTATTTTTTTTATTTTTATCTCTATATTTATCCTCCTGACTCGCAGGAAAGCGACGGAAGCGCTATACATAGGGTAAGAAATTACCCCGACCTGCTAAAGAAAATAAACTTTGATAAAGAATTAACGCGCGCAACTCTGTTCGGTTGAAACGATGGGTGGCTCTGAAAAGAGCCGTTTTTTTTTTTTTCCCTTGTACAGGAGAGGGTCTACTTGGAGCTGGTGTACTTGGTTACCGCTTTTGTGCCTTCGGAGACGGCGTGTTTGGCGAGCTCACCGGGCAAGAGAAGACGAACCGAAGTTTGGACTTCGCGGCTGGTGATCGTCGAACGTCTGTTGTAGTGGGCGAGACGCGAAGCTTCCGAAGCGATGCGTTCGAAAATGTCGTTGACGAACGAATTCATGATGCTCATGGCCTTGCTCGATATTCCAGTGTCGGGGTGGACTTGCTTGAGCACTTTGTAAATGTAGATGCTGTAGCTTTCCTTGCGTCCCTTCTTCCTCTTTTTCTTGCTGTCCAGGGGAACTCCTCCCTTCTTCACGGCTTTCTTGTTACCTTTCGAGGCGACCATCGTTGCGTTTCGATCAATCGATAGATAGCTGGATTGCTTTAAGGCGTTTTGAAAAGCGAACGGTCCTTCGAAGGTTATAAACGAACGAGTATGCAAACGAGCAATCGAAATTGCTCCAATCAGAAGCGAGCCATAACGAGCCGCTCGGCGATTGGTTGATAAAGTTGCGCGCTTTGTTTTAACGGTCAAAAAAAAAGAAGACTTTTCGATGCTGCTCGGACGAATATAAACGATTGCCGATCGATTCGGTCAAATTATTATCTTTTCTTAACTGTCGTTTCAAAGAGCAGCGTCGAAAACAATCGAAATCATGTCCGGGCGTGGCAAAGGCGGTGGAAAATCAAAGTCGAAGCCGAAGAGCAGGTCCTCTCGGGCCGGGCTGCAATTTCCAGTCGGTCGTGTGCACAGGCTGCTGCGCAACGGCAACTATTCGGAGCGTGTCGGTGCCGGCGCACCCGTTTACTTGGCCGCCGTGCTCGAATATTTGAGCGCCGAAGTTTTGGAATTGGCAGGCAACGCTGCCAGAGACAACAAGAAGACTCGAATCATTCCTCGACACCTTCAGCTTGCGATTCGCAACGACGAAGAATTGAACAAGCTTCTCGGTGGCGTGACGATTGCGCAAGGCGGTGTCTTGCCCAACATTCAAGCGGTGCTTTTGCCCAAGAAGACCTCGAAGAAAGCGTGAAAAGGCGGAAGCGCGCTTTCCAGCTCTCGTTCGCATTCAAACGGCTCTTTTCAGAGCCACCCGATCTGCTCACAAGAAAGAGTTTTTTCGCTTTTCTAAACGTATCTATCATACTGTATTAACGTGTAACGTATAACAACTGTGACCAACCGGTTTTCGTCAATCGTGTCCAGTACTACTGCATACTGCTGCTGTACTGCGAAGCCAATTGAAACTGTGCAAGCGCTTGTAGATCGCATTATGTTTGTAGCCTTCTGTTGTGTCACACGCAAAGTAAAATACAAATAAGCCACACCTTTGATCAAAGCTTGTGATTTGAACCAGGCAGGGCTCCCCAACCTGGGTTTCTGGGTTTGTTTGGTTAACTAACTAGCCCACCCGTGATATGACAGCCAAACGAAAAATGGATTGTTGAAGAAGAGCATTGTTTTTTTTCCTCGCAACATATTGCAATTTTTTGTAGGCCAAATATTCACTGTAAAAAACCAAAAATAAAGAAATCTTAAATATCAAAAAAAAGAGCTTTGTAGGTTGAAATCGATTTTTTATTACGAGTTAAGTCATTGAACTTCGACTGATTTTATTAATGCATTTATTATTATTTTTTTGCAATTCGACTTTGCTGATAAGGGTAATTTGAACAGCAAGACCTGGCACTTTTTCTTATGCAGTCAGTTCTCTGGTTCCATCGCTGGACCTAAACGATTTCTCAAAGGCATGTTTCAATGCCAGATTGAAAACCGATTGCTCGCGCGCAACAACTCTTATGAAAAGTCAACGGGTGGCTCTGAAAAGAGCCGTTTTCTTTTGCGGACGACGTCGACACAGCTTTTAAGCACGTTCGCCACGGATTCGTCGGGCTAGTTGAATGTCCTTCGGCATGATCGTAACGCGCTTGGCGTGTATGGCGCACAGATTGGTGTCCTCGAACAGACCGACCAAGTACGCTTCGCTCGCCTCTTGCAAAGCCATGACTGCGCTGCTTTGGAAACGCAAATCGGTCTTGAAGTCCTGAGCGATTTCGCGAACGAGACGCTGGAAGGGCAACTTGCGAATCAGCAGTTCGGTCGACTTCTGGTATCTGCGGATTTCACGCAGAGCGACTGTACCAGGACGGTAACGATGTGGCTTCTTGACGCCGCCCGTGGCGGGCGCGCTCTTTCTGGCAGCTTTGGTCGCCAGCTGCTTGCGCGGGGCTTTGCCTCCGGTCGACTTACGTGCGGTTTGCTTGGTGCGAGCCATTCTCTTCTTAAACGCTTGCTATTTCTTGACTCGACCGCACGAAGCAATCTGATTTATATAGCGCGTGCAGTCGGCGTCGATTGGTCGAAAGCCTTTCGTCGATCGTCCAATCACAACGATCGTAGAGTTTCTAGCCAAACTTTGCTTTCGAATCGAGTGAGCTTGGACGAGAAAAAAGAAGCGTTTGGAAAGCAGATGTGGTTTCTTTCCGAAACTTTAATTAGAACGTTGCAACTCGGAACTCGAAACTTGTCAGCAACTTTAAGAAGAAAATTGGAAACGCTTAGCACCTGTGCACAACGGCGAATCGGCTTCCCCGAGCATGAAACGCGGCTGGGCCTCTATCGATTGAGCAGCAATCGTTCAATTTAACAATCCAGTTCGCCAACGATGCTCGGGTCTTTTCAAGAACTCACCCCCTTAAGCGATTTCTTTTCGGGTGAAACTGGCCCGGAAACCCCCTCTGCAGCAACAGGACGGAATAAAAAAGAAACCAAGAGGAAAAAGATTTCTTCCAGAAGTGGCAGTAACCGTAGGGTGGTGTCCCGGGTTGCTTTCACGAACAAAAATTGCTTACGGTGACTTCTTCAAATGACCCCAAAGCTCCCTTCCCCACCCACACAGGCTTTCCACGATTGCGATCGGGAGTTTAAGAAAAAAAATTTCGAAACAAGTTTGTTTCCTCGCTATTCTCGTTAAGCTGCTTGGGTGCAGAGCAATGCAAATCGCTTTAGCCACAGGACGACTGGCAGGCAGCCACGCAACAAAAACGCGACCGATCAAACGGCGTCTTGTCTCAGAAAAATTAAAATAACAACTCTTTCGTTTCGAGCAAATGGGTGGCCCTGAAAAGGGCCGGTTTTGACGTGCTTTTCAATCGGCAAAGCCTCGTTTTAACCGCCGAAGCCGTACAGAGTACGACCTTGACGTTTCAGCGCGTAAACGACGTCCAAAGCGGTGACGGTCTTGCGCTTGGCGTGTTCGGTGTAGGTGACCGCATCGCGAATCACGTTTTCCAGGAACACCTTCAAAACGCCACGGGTTTCTTCGTAAATGAGACCGGAGATGCGCTTGACGCCGCCACGACGGGCAAGTCGTCGAATGGCGGGTTTCGTGATGCCCTGGATGTTGTCACGGAGCACTTTTCGATGACGCTTGGCGCCTCCTTTTCCAAGACCTTTTCCTCCTTTGCCTCTTCCAGACATGCTTGAGACTGCGACGAACGTTGAACGAAAGAAATGAACGCGAATCGAATTAATTAGCGAACTGCTATCCGGCGTGACGCGGCGCGGTTCTTAGTAGGGCAATTTCGAACCTGGTCGAAACGCCGACTTTCGATCGCTGTCGCTCGACACGGCCGCGTTTGTTTGAAAACGACGTCCGCACGAGGTCGCCACGTCGCATGGCATCGCCCGGTTTGCAGCCACCTGCCGGCTTTCTTCGTTTTGCGATCGACTGGCAGCGAAAGTCGTTTTCTTTCAAAACAAGCAACGGACCTATGCTTCGGTCGCGAGCGAGCAAGGAAAAAGAAAAACTGTTCAGCCATGGCTGGCTGCCGCCCGAGATTCGAGCCGAAATCTGCAAGCAAGCGTTCAAAGCAAGTCAACAAACTGCACTCAGTGGGTCTCTTTTGATAAGCAAGCTGGTGGCTCTGAAAAGAGCCGTTTCGAACAAAGCACAGATCGATCCAAGACGACCGATCTATTTCTTTTTGGGAGCGCTTTTCTTTGTTGTCGGTTTCTTTGGCGTCTTCGTTTTGAGAGAAGCCTTTTTGGCGGCGGGTTTTTTGACAGAGCTCGACTTCTTTTTCGGAGAAGCCTTCTTGGCAGCAGAGCTCGCCTTTTTCGCTTTCGGTGCCGCGGCCTTTTTCTTTTCGCCTACGCTCTTCTTCTTCTTCTTCGCCACACCCTTTTTGGCAGGCGACTTCTTCTTGACTGCGGTTTTCTTCGTTTTCGTGACGGGCGCTTTTTTCGGCTTCGACCCTGCTGCAGCCTTGACCAGCTTGAAGGAACCGGACGCTCCTTTGCCTTTCGTTTGTACGAGTTTACCCGCCTTTACCAGCTTTGGCAGTTGATTCCTAACCACAACGTCGGCGTTGTCGCCTACTTTGTAGTTGGCCTTGATGTACTTGAGAATGGCCTGGCGAGAAGACCCGTTTCTTTCCTTCAGTGCCGTGATGGCAGCCGCAATCATCGCGGAATAGGTCGGGTGTGAGGCTGGTGGCTTCGGTGCCGTCGGTAATGGCATGTTTACTTTTTCTGCTTGCTCAATAAGTTTCGAACGGAACTCGCGCGCGTAGCTGCCGGCCAAAACAAGTAGTCGAATTTCGGACCAACGCGAAACGATAGCGAGCCGATCGAGTCGTCGCTTGTTCGTGCATGGCAACCGATCGCAGCCCTTGTGCTTGCTCTCTGAAAAACGTCAGCTGCTCGTTTCGATTACAAGCAACTTCGCAAATTCCTTTCTTAAAACGAGCTTGAAAAAGTCTTTGCCTCGTCGTTCTTTGCCTTTCTCCGTGCCTCTTTGCTTGCACACGAAGCCGATCTCGTTTTTACCGGTTCGAGATGTCGGAGACGGTCAAAAAGAGACTCTTTTCGAGCCACCACCACCACCGTAGAAGTGAGAATTGGATAACTTAAAATTTCGTTGGCTTGAATGTCACGTCATAAATTCATCTCTAAGAATTGTACAGTGAAGATTTGGCTGACTCAATCCTTTTTTATAGCCTTTGTGTTTCGTCATAAACGTTCCGTCAATTGCCTCGTACCTTAAAACCTCTTCGGAGTCTGTTTCGCGCACGTGTGCTTCTAAAGTTTTCTTTTAAGGAGACAAAGGTTCGGTTGTTTGTCAGTACGGAGTATACAATTTACATTAGTCACGATTTTAACCTTTTGCAATGTTTAGATAAGGCCAGAATTGATTTTAATACTTTCTTTGTTTATTTGATTAAACATATATCGCTCTTTGCCTTGGTTAATGCAATTGATTAAATCAGAAGTCGTGATTCTTGTTCGGATAGAATCAGGTTGGATAAAGTCAAAGTCAACCTAACATTTCCTAAAGTCAATTTCAATTTCGAATAAGGATTTGAAGGTCAGTGGTCGAAATAAATCTTGATTAAATAAATCTTGAAACGACAATTAATCAAATTCCTAAATAATTCAAATTTGGTAAACTTCTGGTGGTGACAATGTCTACAGTAGAAGTCGAACCTGAAAGGTGGTGAGAGAGGCTCCGTTCCTATTGCAACCATGTCGAAGCAGGCTGGGTCTAGGTCCAGAAGGTGGTGGCTTCGTGTGCTGGCTCTTTATCACGCGCAAGTACGATGTCCTCAGCCGCGAAGCTCCGAATGAATGTCAGCAACAGCTGCTGAAGGTGCGATTAAAACATGTTGAGGAAGTGCAGTCGTTGAGTCTCAGAACGCAACAAGCAGTGTTGCAAGCCCAAGCTGCTGTAACCGAAACACGCATTAAGGCCGAGGCTATGCAAGAGTCTGAGGGGGTCTCTTCGGTGTTAGACGAGGTCGGTCGGGCCGTTTTGTTCACAAGATAAGGTTGCTTTCTTCTTGGAATCTCTTCAGAATCGTGATAGGATTGGCTCTTCAGTTCAGCCTGACTTGAATTTTTTCTCCAACAGCATTACCAAATAGTAGGAGTCTTTATGAAGCTAACAAAGCTAGTTACCTAACTGCACAAATAATGTTTGAACATGTACATGTAAATAAACAGCTTCCTCAAGCATTTCAAAGATTTTTCACAATAACAACCTTTTGCATGAAAACCAGAAGTGACAGCCTATAAACATTTCTAGTTCTTGCAGGACCACAGCCAGCCGGTTTCTTTTTCAAAATGTTTGCTGATTGAACGATAAAACTTGCAGCAAGTTATATTGCCGAGCTTTAATTGTGCAAGAAGAAAGGCAATAGCCGATTTGTTAGTATCGTCTGAAAGGAAAGCTTCTAAATTGGATGCAGAAAATATGCGAGTTCTCACTGCCACTGCTGGTGAACTAGGATGAATACTGTTGTAATTGCAACTGAATGCCATTAAAAGTTTTTAGAAGTAATGATGATCAAATCGAATAGAACTTTACTAAAAAAATTCAATTGAACACGATCAAAATATGCTGAATCAAATTTTTTAGTCATAAGAAAACAGCTGGAATGTACGTAGTAAGCAGCATTTTGATCATTTTAAAGCGCTTTTGATATTTTTAAACGTGTCTCCAATTTAGATGCAACAATTGAATTTGTTGTTTTTGAAATCAGTCATAACGCAAATTAAAAAGAATTCTTTGAAAGAGCTCAGCTAGAAGAAATGAAGGCAATTTTCAAGGGCCGTTATAAACTGCTTACACAGAGAGCTTTGTTTTTTGGTCAACGGATCCCTGATTTACATGTCGAATTTGTCTTTTAGTCACCTGATTTTCATTTGCACATACTGTAGTTTGATATGTGCATTAAAATAATGCCGGTTTCAAGACTTGAAAAAGCTAAAAGGCTTTTGCATTTTAAGGAAAAACCAAGAGGCTTCACCACCCAAAAGCGATCGCACTTCTGACAAAGCATAGTGAGACATACCGCGGTACCATTGGGGGGGGGGGAGATTTAAGTGTCCAACTATCGTGAATCAATACCTAAGAAACAAAACGGTAAAACGGGGGATTCCAATTATCGACGAGCTGTAGGTCGAAATCTTGATGCACAAAAATCAACGCATGATCCAACATCCAATCGATTTCAAATAAAAATAAAAATAAAAGTCGAGCGCAGTGACCTTTCTTTAGCTGTGCGATTGTCTTTTTGCAGCTCTATCTTTATTTCAATTACCACTTGTTAGATATGTTTGTCATACAGCAATGGCAACATTAGTAGAAATAATGCATCTCGTTTTACAATCAGCCTTCCTTATAAAAAAAAAAAAAAAAAAAAAGAATTCTGCAGCCACTATTCGATGCGTTTTTATTTTTTAGCTTTCAGGTTGAGCTATCGCATGTAATAGTATTAGTATCGTATATCACGATTAAAGCTGTACAAATCCTAATCTGATTTGGAACTTTTTTTGCTCCTTTAGCGCGCAGAAGGAATCTGTCGTCCGACAACTTCATTGTCGAATTTCTCACAAAACAGCAAAACTTTCTTTTCTAAAAAGACGTTTCATTTCCTTGAAAGTGCAAGCAGTCGATTCAAATTTTCTTAACTTTCAAAGTTTCGTGTATTTTAAAAATAATGTGCATCAAAGGATTATAATAAACGCATTTCTTATAAAGGCCCATGATTTTCATATTCTCGGCCTAGCCCTGGTTTGTATTGCATCATTTTGTTGGATTGCATTTCTGGTCCTTTTTTTTTATTCGATCTCGAAACAGTTTGCTTTAGCTTCTACTTTCTAAGTGTTTTTCCATTCTACGTAGCATCTTTTTGTCATCGATTCCATGTCCTGCCGTCGTATAGGCAGCTATTCATCGATGTTTTAAGGCACTCAAGCTTCCCATAATTCTAGTCGGTTCTCGACGTCCATGTTTCAGATTCAATGTGCCTATGTGAACAAGCTATCTATGAGTTTTGCTTCTCTATCTTGCGAGACTCCGTGCGGCTTTGCTCTTGCAAAATGCCGCCACTACTCGAGGCTTGAAATTCATTGCACGCGTCCCCGTCCTTACGACGAGGCTACCAAGTTACTTGAAGCCTTTGCCGCCTTTTCGACCTGTCTGCCTTGCGTGGTATATATATGTATGTTGAGTTCGGTTTTCCTACTTCTGACTGTCTTCGTCGCTATGGTCTTGTGCACATAAAGCGTTTCTTTTCTTACCGTAGCTTTCTGCATGTTTTCACCAGCACGTTGTCGAGCCTCTGTGCGCGCAACACCAGGCCGGAGTTATTAATGCTCGGCGCTAGTTTTCCTTCTACACCTTGATTTCTCCTATGCTTGGCCTGCTTCTAGTGCTTTCTCCAAGGACCAAACCACCACCGCACAAATGAAATAGAGGCTAAATAAAAAAAAAATAAAAAAAATCGGAAAAGATCCCTGCTTTCAGTCTATGCCGATTTGGCCTGCTTCTGTGGGCCCCACTTTTGTCTGCACTGTAACTGACTTATCTAAATACAGTCTAGAAGCATAGTGAAGACATCCTTTTAGCAGTGCAACCCAGGCAACTGGCTTTCGACTTCGACTTCAATTGACCTCTCGCACAGAACTTCGCAGGCTTCTATGGCATCCCTTGCTCCTTTTCCCTTCCTGAAAACAAACCCATCGTCGAGCAGATATTCCTCGAAATCTTCACGCACAGTACTCTCGAATTAGAAAAGATCGACATATCGATCGCATCAGCTTTTTGTTCTGACGACTCGCAAAGAGCAACCGTCAACAAGGTTGCCAGGCTATTTTTTTTTTTTTTTTTCTTTTGTTATAAATGAAGCTTTATTTATGACTTTGATAATTAAACTGAAACGAGTAACGTAAAAGTCGTTTGAAACCATCGCTATTCTTAAAAAGCGGAAAGACGAAAGAAAAAGGCCAATCCTCAAGGTTTGCTCGGAAAGGACAGCGATGCAGTAAAACCTAATTGCAAACCACATTAAAGCAAAAAGTCCGATAATCCTGCAAAGGCTTGTCCCCCCCCGGCTTATTTGCTCACGCGAAACCCGGACAATCGACGAGTGCTATTGTTTGCATTTGTCAAAGTACTTAGTTATTTTGCTCCATAATAAGCGATGGCTTTAGCATGGAGCGAACGGAGCAAGCGTACCAGGTCGCTTTCTGAAAAACGTCGCAAAAGTATGCGCCCCAAAGGAAAATTTCGTCTCACCTCGCAATAGCACCGTGACAATTTTAAAAAGTTGTTCAATTCAAGTGATTAACTTTTTGCTTATTCTTTACTTGCACTCCGTTTCGTTTGCGGATTCACGCTGTCTTTTTGTTTATTTCCTCACAAGCCTTTATTTTTATGCATCTTCTTTTATATACGAAACTAAGCCACTTAAAACGAGAAGCACCGGGCTAGTGGCTTGGTTTCTTATGGATGGCCTAAGCATTTCGTGTTGCTCATAATTATGTATTTTTTTCTTCCGAAACTAATCCTAAAAAGTCGACCCGGCTTTGATTTCTTGCGCCAGCACTCTTTCCTTCGGTACAATCGCTTTTCTTTGCTAAAATTTGCGCGTTAGGCCAGCAGTCCATGCGAGGCGACGACGCACTTGCGACTAGACCGAACCCGACAACCAAAGACAAATCGTATTGTCTTTCGGACGTTGTCCCAATCCGATGTTAACCGTCGGTTTTTGTTACTTGGAAACCGATATTTTTTTGACCCAGTCCGCCCGCCACACTGCTGGGTGCCAGCATTAAAGTCTAGGTCAAGTTTTAGCTGTTTTTAAGATATGCCCGGACGATCCTGTAAGTGTCAATGAGAAACGGCAGTATTTTCTTGCCTATTTTTCTTAGCGTACGTGTGTTTTCTACGCGTCAACAAAAGCACAAATGCGTTTTGTCTGTTCGCGCAAAAGCGCCGCTTAACGACTTGCTTGTCCGGAAATTTCGTTCGCGCGAGAACGCTGCTTGAACGAAAGCGGCAGAGCTTGAACTTTAAAAGTTTTTTCGCGATAAGCAACGGGCAAACATTCAACATCGGATCGGTTAATGAGTTTGGGATGAGCGTTAATAAACCGGCTTTCGGCTGTCAGACTTCTATGAAAGTTTACCTTGCATTTTGACACTCAAGGTTCGTTTCAATTAATATTTCAATGTGGTCAGATTCGATGAAGTGATGGCAAAGGGCTGATTTTTCAGGCAATTGATTTTTAACAGCTCGCTTATGTTCGGCAACACGAGAATTTAAGTCTGGTTTGTATTGTCCCACATAAGCTTAGTCGCAATCTTTGTCCCAGACGGCAAATACTACTGTAAATACTAAATCACTCATTTAATGCCTTGCGGGAAAGAGAGAATCAAAAATGTCCAACAGTTAAATGCAGTTGAAAATTTAGTTGTTTTCAAGATATTTTCCGAGTGACCCTTGCAAGCGTCATTGCTACAGGAGGTTTTTTTGACGAGATGACCATGAAATGTTTTTTTTTTTTTTTACTATTCGTCAACAAAATCAAACGCGTTCTCTTGTGCCCTTTCGTCTGTTTGCGCAAAGGCGCCACTCAACGACTTGCTTGTCCGGGATTTTTATTCGCGCGAGGACGCTGCTTGACCGAGAGCGGCGAGCAAAGCGATTTCGGCTTTACCCCAGTATTGTAAATAGTAGTAGGTCACAATAAACGAAGCCCGATATTTTCTTTCTTTCTTCTTTTTTTTTTTTTCAAGAAGCTTTTCAAGAGTCAATCCATAAATAAAGAATCAAACAAAAAAGAGCAAAGCATCGTTCGGTTGGAAATTTCTTATTTAGAAACGTTATCCTAAACGGTCCTTTGAACTGTTAAAGGGAAAAAAACTTTGCCGATTTCAAACAGCTAGGCAGGCACGAGACTAATCAATCCGCTTGGCTTGGGTACACAAATCCGACCGTCTTATTTCGATTTTTCTCAAAAAGCTTCGCGCTTCGATAAGGCGACGTTAAAAAAACTATTACTTAAGATCGTGCATTTTTCCATGACTAGCAAAGTTTTTTTTTTTTATTTTTTTTATTTTTATCTCTATATTTATCCTCCTGACTCGCAGGAAAGCGACGGAAGCGCTATACATAGGGTAAGAAATTACCCCGACCTGCTAAAGAAAATAAACTTTGATAAAGAATTAACGCGCGCAACTCTGTTCGGTTGAAACGATGGGTGGCTCTGAAAAGAGCCGTTTTTTTTTTTTTCCCTTGTACAGGAGAGGGTCTACTTGGAGCTGGTGTACTTGGTTACCGCTTTTGTGCCTTCGGAGACGGCGTGTTTGGCGAGCTCACCGGGCAAGAGAAGACGAACCGAAGTTTGGACTTCGCGGCTGGTGATCGTCGAACGTCTGTTGTAGTGGGCGAGACGCGAAGCTTCCGAAGCGATGCGTTCGAAAATGTCGTTGACGAACGAATTCATGATGCTCATGGCCTTGCTCGATATTCCAGTGTCGGGGTGGACTTGCTTGAGCACTTTGTAAATGTAGATGCTGTAGCTTTCCTTGCGTCCCTTCTTCCTCTTTTTCTTGCTGTCCAGGGGAACTCCTCCCTTCTTCACGGCTTTCTTGTTACCTTTCGAGGCGACCATCGTTGCGTTTCGATCAATCGATAGATAGCTGGATTGCTTTAAGGCGTTTTGAAAAGCGAACGGTCCTTCGAAGGTTATAAACGAACGAGTATGCAAACGAGCAATCGAAATTGCTCCAATCAGAAGCGAGCCATAACGAGCCGCTCGGCGATTGGTTGATAAAGTTGCGCGCTTTGTTTTAACGGTCAAAAAAAAAGAAGACTTTTCGATGCTGCTCGGACGAATATAAACGATTGCCGATCGATTCGGTCAAATTATTATCTTTTCTTAACTGTCGTTTCAAAGAGCAGCGTCGAAAACAATCGAAATCATGTCCGGGCGTGGCAAAGGCGGTGGAAAATCAAAGTCGAAGCCGAAGAGCAGGTCCTCTCGGGCCGGGCTGCAATTTCCAGTCGGTCGTGTGCACAGGCTGCTGCGCAACGGCAACTATTCGGAGCGTGTCGGTGCCGGCGCACCCGTTTACTTGGCCGCCGTGCTCGAATATTTGAGCGCCGAAGTTTTGGAATTGGCAGGCAACGCTGCCAGAGACAACAAGAAGACTCGAATCATTCCTCGACACCTTCAGCTTGCGATTCGCAACGACGAAGAATTGAACAAGCTTCTCGGTGGCGTGACGATTGCGCAAGGCGGTGTCTTGCCCAACATTCAAGCGGTGCTTTTGCCCAAGAAGACCTCGAAGAAAGCGTGAAAAGGCGGAAGCGCGCTTTCCAGCTCTCGTTCGCATTCAAACGGCTCTTTTCAGAGCCACCCGATCTGCTCACAAGAAAGAGTTTTTTCGCTTTTCTAAACGTATCTATCATACTGTATTAACGTGTAACGTATAACAACTGTGACCAACCGGTTTTCGTCAATCGTGTCCAGTACTACTGCATACTGCTGCTGTACTGCGAAGCCAATTGAAACTGTGCAAGCGCTTGTAGATCGCATTATGTTTGTAGCCTTCTGTTGTGTCACACGCAAAGTAAAATACAAATAAGCCACACCTTTGATCAAAGCTTGTGATTTGAACCAGGCAGGGCTCCCCAACCTGGTTTTCTGGGTTTGTTTGGTTAACTAACTAGCCCACCCGTGATATGACAGCCAAACGAAAAATGGATTGTTGAAGAAGAGCATTGTTTTTTTTCCTCGCAACATATTGCAATTTTTTGTAGGCCAAATATTCACTGTAAAAAACCAAAAATAAAGAAATCTTAAATATCAAAAAAAAGAGCTTTGTAGGTTGAAATCGATTTTTTATTACGAGTTAAGTCATTGAACTTCGACTGATTTTATTAATGCATTTATTATTATTTTTTTGCAATTCGACTTTGCTGATAAGGGTAATTTGAACAGCAAGACCTGGCACTTTTTCTTATGCAGTCAGTTCTCTGGTTCCATCGCTGGACCTAAACGATTTCTCAAAGGCATGTTTCAATGCCAGATTGAAAACCGATTGCTCGCGCGCAACAACTCTTATGAAAAGTCAACGGGTGGCTCTGAAAAGAGCCGTTTTCTTTTGCGGACGACGTCGACACAGCTTTTAAGCACGTTCGCCACGGATTCGTCGGGCTAGTTGAATGTCCTTCGGCATGATCGTAACGCGCTTGGCGTGTATGGCGCACAGATTGGTGTCCTCGAACAGACCGACCAAGTACGCTTCGCTCGCCTCTTGCAAAGCCATGACTGCGCTGCTTTGGAAACGCAAATCGGTCTTGAAGTCCTGAGCGATTTCGCGAACGAGACGCTGGAAGGGCAACTTGCGAATCAGCAGTTCGGTCGACTTCTGGTATCTGCGGATTTCACGCAGAGCGACTGTACCAGGACGGTAACGATGTGGCTTCTTGACGCCGCCCGTGGCGGGCGCGCTCTTTCTGGCAGCTTTGGTCGCCAGCTGCTTGCGCGGGGCTTTGCCTCCGGTCGACTTACGTGCGGTTTGCTTGGTGCGAGCCATTCTCTTCTTAAACGCTTGCTATTTCTTGACTCGACCGCACGAAGCAATCTGATTTATATAGCGCGTGCAGTCGGCGTCGATTGGTCGAAAGCCTTTCGTCGATCGTCCAATCACAACGATCGTAGAGTTTCTAGCCAAACTTTGCTTTCGAATCGAGTGAGCTTGGACGAGAAAAAAGAAGCGTTTGGAAAGCAGATGTGGTTTCTTTCCGAAACTTTAATTAGAACGTTGCAACTCGGAACTCGAAACTTGTCAGCAACTTTAAGAAGAAAATTGGAAACGCTTAGCACCTGTGCACAACGGCGAATCGGCTTCCCCGAGCATGAAACGCGGCTGGGCCTCTATCGATTGAGCAGCAATCGTTCAATTTAACAATCCAGTTCGCCAACGATGCTCGGGTCTTTTCAAGAACTCACCCCCTTAAGCGATTTCTTTTCGGGTGAAACTGGCCCGGAAACCCCCTCTGCAGCAACAGGACGGAATAAAAAAGAAACCAAGAGGAAAAAGATTTCTTCCAGAAGTGGCAGTAACCGTAGGGTGGTGTCCCGGGTTGCTTTCACGAACAAAAATTGCTTACGGTGACTTCTTCAAATGACCCCAAAGCTCCCTTCCCCACCCACACAGGCTTTCCACGATTGCGATCGGGAGTTTAAGAAAAAAAATTTCGAAACAAGTTTGTTTCCTCGCTATTCTCGTTAAGCTGCTTGGGTGCAGAGCAATGCAAATCGCTTTAGCCACAGGACGACTGGCAGGCAGCCACGCAACAAAAACGCGACCGATCAAACGGCGTCTTGTCTCAGAAAAATTAAAATAACAACTCTTTCGTTTCGAGCAAATGGGTGGCCCTGAAAAGGGCCGGTTTTGACGTGCTTTTCAATCGGCAAAGCCTCGTTTTAACCGCCGAAGCCGTACAGAGTACGACCTTGACGTTTCAGCGCGTAAACGACGTCCAAAGCGGTGACGGTCTTGCGCTTGGCGTGTTCGGTGTAGGTGACCGCATCGCGAATCACGTTTTCCAGGAACACCTTCAAAACGCCACGGGTTTCTTCGTAAATGAGACCGGAGATGCGCTTGACGCCGCCACGACGGGCAAGTCGTCGAATGGCGGGTTTCGTGATGCCCTGGATGTTGTCACGGAGCACTTTTCGATGACGCTTGGCGCCTCCTTTTCCAAGACCTTTTCCTCCTTTGCCTCTTCCAGACATGCTTGAGACTGCGACGAACGTTGAACGAAAGAAATGAACGCGAATCGAATTAATTAGCGAACTGCTATCCGGCGTGACGCGGCGCGGTTCTTAGTAGGGCAATTTCGAACCTGGTCGAAACGCCGACTTTCGATCGCTGTCGCTCGACACGGCCGCGTTTGTTTGAAAACGACGTCCGCACGAGGTCGCCACGTCGCATGGCATCGCCCGGTTTGCAGCCACCTGCCGGCTTTCTTCGTTTTGCGATCGACTGGCAGCGAAAGTCGTTTTCTTTCAAAACAAGCAACGGACCTATGCTTCGGTCGCGAGCGAGCAAGGAAAAAGAAAAACTGTTCAGCCATGGCTGGCTGCCGCCCGAGATTCGAGCCGAAATCTGCAAGCAAGCGTTCAAAGCAAGTCAACAAACTGCACTCAGTGGGTCTCTTTTGATAAGCAAGCTGGTGGCTCTGAAAAGAGCCGTTTCGAACAAAGCACAGATCGATCCAAGACGACCGATCTATTTCTTTTTGGGAGCGCTTTTCTTTGTTGTCGGTTTCTTTGGCGTCTTCGTTTTGAGAGAAGCCTTTTTGGCGGCGGGTTTTTTGACAGAGCTCGACTTCTTTTTCGGAGAAGCCTTCTTGGCAGCAGAGCTCGCCTTTTTCGCTTTCGGTGCCGCGGCCTTTTTCTTTTCGCCTACGCTCTTCTTCTTCTTCTTCGCCACACCCTTTTTGGCAGGCGACTTCTTCTTGACTGCGGTTTTCTTCGTTTTCGTGACGGGCGCTTTTTTCGGCTTCGACCCTGCTGCAGCCTTGACCAGCTTGAAGGAACCGGACGCTCCTTTGCCTTTCGTTTGTACGAGTTTACCCGCCTTTACCAGCTTTGGCAGTTGATTCCTAACCACAACGTCGGCGTTGTCGCCTACTTTGTAGTTGGCCTTGATGTACTTGAGAATGGCCTGGCGAGAAGACCCGTTTCTTTCCTTCAGTGCCGTGATGGCAGCCGCAATCATCGCGGAATAGGTCGGGTGTGAGGCTGGTGGCTTCGGTGCCGTCGGTAATGGCATGTTTACTTTTTCTGCTTGCTCAATAAGTTTCGAACGGAACTCGCGCGCGTAGCTGCCGGCCAAAACAAGTAGTCGAATTTCGGACCAACGCGAAACGATAGCGAGCCGATCGAGTCGTCGCTTGTTCGTGCATGGCAACCGATCGCAGCCCTTGTGCTTGCTCTCTGAAAAACGTCAGCTGCTCGTTTCGATTACAAGCAACTTCGCAAATTCCTTTCTTAAAACGAGCTTGAAAAAGTCTTTGCCTCGTCGTTCTTTGCCTTTCTCCGTGCCTCTTTGCTTGCACACGAAGCCGATCTCGTTTTTACCGGTTCGAGATGTCGGAGACGGTCAAAAAGAGACTCTTTTCGAGCCACCACCACCACCGTAGAAGTGAGAATTGGATAACTTAAAATTTCGTTGGCTTGAATGTCACGTCATAAATTCATCTCTAAGAATTGTACAGTGAAGATTTGGCTGACTCAATCCTTTTTTATAGCCTTTGTGTTTCGTCATAAACGTTCCGTCAATTGCCTCGTACCTTAAAACCTCTTCGGAGTCTGTTTCGCGCACGTGTGCTTCTAAAGTTTTCTTTTAAGGAGACAAAGGTTCGGTTGTTTGTCAGTACGGAGTATACAATTTACATTAGTCACGATTTTAACCTTTTGCAATGTTTAGATAAGGCCAGAATTGATTTTAATACTTTCTTTGTTTATTTGATTAAACATATATCGCTCTTTGCCTTGGTTAATGCAATTGATTAAATCAGAAGTCGTGATTCTTGTTCGGATAGAATCAGGTTGGATAAAGTCAAAGTCAACCTAACATTTCCTAAAGTCAATTTCAATTTCGAATAAGGATTTGAAGGTCAGTGGTCGAAATAAATCTTGATTAAATAAATCTTGAAACGACAATTAATCAAATTCCTAAATAATTCAAATTTGGTAAACTTCTGGTGGTGACAATGTCTACAGTAGAAGTCGAACCTGAAAGGTGGTGAGAGAGGCTCCGTTCCTATTGCAACCATGTCGAAGCAGGCTGGGTCTAGGTCCAGAAGGTGGTGGCTTCGTGTGCTGGCTCTTTATCACGCGCAAGTACGATGTCCTCAGCCGCGAAGCTCCGAATGAATGTCAGCAACAGCTGCTGAAGGTGCGATTAAAACATGTTGAGGAAGTGCAGTCGTTGAGTCTCAGAACGCAACAAGCAGTGTTGCAAGCCCAAGCTGCTGTAACCGAAACACGCATTAAGGCCGAGGCTATGCAAGAGTCTGAGGGGGTCTCTTCGGTGTTAGACGAGGTCGGTCGGGCCGTTTTGTTCACAAGATAAGGTTGCTTTCTTCTTGGAATCTCTTCAGAATCGTGATAGGATTGGCTCTTCAGTTCAGCCTGACTTGAATTTTTTCTCCAACAGCATTACCAAATAGTAGGAGTCTTTATGAAGCTAACAAAGCTAGTTACCTAACTGCACAAATAATGTTTGAACATGTACATGTAAATAAACAGCTTCCTCAAGCATTTCAAAGATTTTTCACAATAACAACCTTTTGCATGAAAACCAGAAGTGACAGCCTATAAACATTTCTAGTTCTTGCAGGACCACAGCCAGCCGGTTTCTTTTTCAAAATGTTTGCTGATTGAACGATAAAACTTGCAGCAAGTTATATTGCCGAGCTTTAATTGTGCAAGAAGAAAGGCAATAGCCGATTTGTTAGTATCGTCTGAAAGGAAAGCTTCTAAATTGGATGCAGAAAATATGCGAGTTCTCACTGCCACTGCTGGTGAACTAGGATGAATACTGTTGTAATTGCAACTGAATGCCATTAAAAGTTTTTAGAAGTAATGATGATCAAATCGAATAGAACTTTACTAAAAAAATTCAATTGAACACGATCAAAATATGCTGAATCAAATTTTTTAGTCATAAGAAAACAGCTGGAATGTACGTAGTAAGCAGCATTTTGATCATTTTAAAGCGCTTTTGATATTTTTAAACGTGTCTCCAATTTAGATGCAACAATTGAATTTGTTGTTTTTGAAATCAGTCATAACGCAAATTAAAAAGAATTCTTTGAAAGAGCTCAGCTAGAAGAAATGAAGGCAATTTTCAAGGGCCGTTATAAACTGCTTACACAGAGAGCTTTGTTTTTTGGTCAACGGATCCCTGATTTACATGTCGAATTTGTCTTTTAGTCACCTGATTTTCATTTGCACATACTGTAGTTTGATATGTGCATTAAAATAATGCCGGTTTCAAGACTTGAAAAAGCTAAAAGGCTTTTGCATTTTAAGGAAAAACCAAGAGGCTTCACCACCCAAAAGCGATCGCACTTCTGACAAAGCATAGTGAGACATACCGCGGTACCATTGGGGGGGGGGGAGATTTAAGTGTCCAACTATCGTGAATCAATACCTAAGAAACAAAACGGTAAAACGGGGGATTCCAATTATCGACGAGCTGTAGGTCGAAATCTTGATGCACAAAAATCAACGCATGATCCAACATCCAATCGATTTCAAATAAAAATAAAAATAAAAGTCGAGCGCAGTGACCTTTCTTTAGCTGTGCGATTGTCTTTTTGCAGCTCTATCTTTATTTCAATTACCACTTGTTAGATATGTTTGTCATACAGCAATGGCAACATTAGTAGAAATAATGCATCTCGTTTTACAATCAGCCTTCCTTATAAAAAAAAAAAAAAAAAAAAAGAATTCTGCAGCCACTATTCGATGCGTTTTTATTTTTTAGCTTTCAGGTTGAGCTATCGCATGTAATAGTATTAGTATCGTATATCACGATTAAAGCTGTACAAATCCTAATCTGATTTGGAACTTTTTTTGCTCCTTTAGCGCGCAGAAGGAATCTGTCGTCCGACAACTTCATTGTCGAATTTCTCACAAAACAGCAAAACTTTCTTTTCTAAAAAGACGTTTCATTTCCTTGAAAGTGCAAGCAGTCGATTCAAATTTTCTTAACTTTCAAAGTTTCGTGTATTTTAAAAATAATGTGCATCAAAGGATTATAATAAACGCATTTCTTATAAAGGCCCATGATTTTCATATTCTCGGCCTAGCCCTGGTTTGTATTGCATCATTTTGTTGGATTGCATTTCTGGTCCTTTTTTTTTATTCGATCTCGAAACAGTTTGCTTTAGCTTCTACTTTCTAAGTGTTTTTCCATTCTACGTAGCATCTTTTTGTCATCGATTCCATGTCCTGCCGTCGTATAGGCAGCTATTCATCGATGTTTTAAGGCACTCAAGCTTCCCATAATTCTAGTCGGTTCTCGACGTCCATGTTTCAGATTCAATGTGCCTATGTGAACAAGCTATCTATGAGTTTTGCTTCTCTATCTTGCGAGACTCCGTGCGGCTTTGCTCTTGCAAAATGCCGCCACTACTCGAGGCTTGAAATTCATTGCACGCGTCCCCGTCCTTACGACGAGGCTACCAAGTTACTTGAAGCCTTTGCCGCCTTTTCGACCTGTCTGCCTTGCGTGGTATATATATGTATGTTGAGTTCGGTTTTCCTACTTCTGACTGTCTTCGTCGCTATGGTCTTGTGCACATAAAGCGTTTCTTTTCTTACCGTAGCTTTCTGCATGTTTTCACCAGCACGTTGTCGAGCCTCTGTGCGCGCAACACCAGGCCGGAGTTATTAATGCTCGGCGCTAGTTTTCCTTCTACACCTTGATTTCTCCTATGCTTGGCCTGCTTCTAGTGCTTTCTCCAAGGACCAAACCACCACCGCACAAATGAAATAGAGGCTAAATAAAAAAAAAATAAAAAAAATCGGAAAAGATCCCTGCTTTCAGTCTATGCCGATTTGGCCTGCTTCTGTGGGCCCCACTTTTGTCTGCACTGTAACTGACTTATCTAAATACAGTCTAGAAGCATAGTGAAGACATCCTTTTAGCAGTGCAACCCAGGCAACTGGCTTTCGACTTCGACTTCAATTGACCTCTCGCACAGAACTTCGCAGGCTTCTATGGCATCCCTTGCTCCTTTTCCCTTCCTGAAAACAAACCCATCGTCGAGCAGATATTCCTCGAAATCTTCACGCACAGTACTCTCGAATTAGAAAAGATCGACATATCGATCGCATCAGCTTTTTGTTCTGACGACTCGCAAAGAGCAACCGTCAACAAGGTTGCCAGGCTATTTTTTTTTTTTTTTTTCTTTTGTTATAAATGAAGCTTTATTTATGACTTTGATAATTAAACTGAAACGAGTAACGTAAAAGTCGTTTGAAACCATCGCTATTCTTAAAAAGCGGAAAGACGAAAGAAAAAGGCCAATCCTCAAGGTTTGCTCGGAAAGGACAGCGATGCAGTAAAACCTAATTGCAAACCACATTAAAGCAAAAAGTCCGATAATCCTGCAAAGGCTTGTCCCCCCCCGGCTTATTTGCTCACGCGAAACCCGGACAATCGACGAGTGCTATTGTTTGCATTTGTCAAAGTACTTAGTTATTTTGCTCCATAATAAGCGATGGCTTTAGCATGGAGCGAACGGAGCAAGCGTACCAGGTCGCTTTCTGAAAAACGTCGCAAAAGTATGCGCCCCAAAGGAAAATTTCGTCTCACCTCGCAATAGCACCGTGACAATTTTAAAAAGTTGTTCAATTCAAGTGATTAACTTTTTGCTTATTCTTTACTTGCACTCCGTTTCGTTTGCGGATTCACGCTGTCTTTTTGTTTATTTCCTCACAAGCCTTTATTTTTATGCATCTTCTTTTATATACGAAACTAAGCCACTTAAAACGAGAAGCACCGGGCTAGTGGCTTGGTTTCTTATGGATGGCCTAAGCATTTCGTGTTGCTCATAATTATGTATTTTTTTCTTCCGAAACTAATCCTAAAAAGTCGACCCGGCTTTGATTTCTTGCGCCAGCACTCTTTCCTTCGGTACAATCGCTTTTCTTTGCTAAAATTTGCGCGTTAGGCCAGCAGTCCATGCGAGGCGACGACGCACTTGCGACTAGACCGAACCCGACAACCAAAGACAAATCGTATTGTCTTTCGGACGTTGTCCCAATCCGATGTTAACCGTCGGTTTTTGTTACTTGGAAACCGATATTTTTTTGACCCAGTCCGCCCGCCACACTGCTGGGTGCCAGCATTAAAGTCTAGGTCAAGTTTTAGCTGTTTTTAAGATATGCCCGGACGATCCTGTAAGTGTCAATGAGAAACGGCAGTATTTTCTTGCCTATTTTTCTTAGCGTACGTGTGTTTTCTACGCGTCAACAAAAGCACAAATGCGTTTTGTCTGTTCGCGCAAAAGCGCCGCTTAACGACTTGCTTGTCCGGAAATTTCGTTCGCGCGAGAACGCTGCTTGAACGAAAGCGGCAGAGCTTGAACTTTAAAAGTTTTTTCGCGATAAGCAACGGGCAAACATTCAACATCGGATCGGTTAATGAGTTTGGGATGAGCGTTAATAAACCGGCTTTCGGCTGTCAGACTTCTATGAAAGTTTACCTTGCATTTTGACACTCAAGGTTCGTTTCAATTAATATTTCAATGTGGTCAGATTCGATGAAGTGATGGCAAAGGGCTGATTTTTCAGGCAATTGATTTTTAACAGCTCGCTTATGTTCGGCAACACGAGAATTTAAGTCTGGTTTGTATTGTCCCACATAAGCTTAGTCGCAATCTTTGTCCCAGACGGCAAATACTACTGTAAATACTAAATCACTCATTTAATGCCTTGCGGGAAAGAGAGAATCAAAAATGTCCAACAGTTAAATGCAGTTGAAAATTTAGTTGTTTTCAAGATATTTTCCGAGTGACCCTTGCAAGCGTCATTGCTACAGGAGGTTTTTTTGACGAGATGACCATGAAATGTTTTTTTTTTTTTTTACTATTCGTCAACAAAATCAAACGCGTTCTCTTGTGCCCTTTCGTCTGTTTGCGCAAAGGCGCCACTCAACGACTTGCTTGTCCGGGATTTTTATTCGCGCGAGGACGCTGCTTGACCGAGAGCGGCGAGCAAAGCGATTTCGGCTTTACCCCAGTATTGTAAATAGTAGTAGGTCACAATAAACGAAGCCCGATATTTTCTTTCTTTCTTCTTTTTTTTTTTTTCAAGAAGCTTTTCAAGAGTCAATCCATAAATAAAGAATCAAACAAAAAAGAGCAAAGCATCGTTCGGTTGGAAATTTCTTATTTAGAAACGTTATCCTAAACGGTCCTTTGAACTGTTAAAGGGAAAAAAACTTTGCCGATTTCAAACAGCTAGGCAGGCACGAGACTAATCAATCCGCTTGGCTTGGGTACACAAATCCGACCGTCTTATTTCGATTTTTCTCAAAAAGCTTCGCGCTTCGATAAGGCGACGTTAAAAAAACTATTACTTAAGATCGTGCATTTTTCCATGACTAGCAAAGTTTTTTTTTTTTATTTTTTTTATTTTTATCTCTATATTTATCCTCCTGACTCGCAGGAAAGCGACGGAAGCGCTATACATAGGGTAAGAAATTACCCCGACCTGCTAAAGAAAATAAACTTTGATAAAGAATTAACGCGCGCAACTCTGTTCGGTTGAAACGATGGGTGGCTCTGAAAAGAGCCGTTTTTTTTTTTTTCCCTTGTACAGGAGAGGGTCTACTTGGAGCTGGTGTACTTGGTTACCGCTTTTGTGCCTTCGGAGACGGCGTGTTTGGCGAGCTCACCGGGCAAGAGAAGACGAACCGAAGTTTGGACTTCGCGGCTGGTGATCGTCGAACGTCTGTTGTAGTGGGCGAGACGCGAAGCTTCCGAAGCGATGCGTTCGAAAATGTCGTTGACGAACGAATTCATGATGCTCATGGCCTTGCTCGATATTCCAGTGTCGGGGTGGACTTGCTTGAGCACTTTGTAAATGTAGATGCTGTAGCTTTCCTTGCGTCCCTTCTTCCTCTTTTTCTTGCTGTCCAGGGGAACTCCTCCCTTCTTCACGGCTTTCTTGTTACCTTTCGAGGCGACCATCGTTGCGTTTCGATCAATCGATAGATAGCTGGATTGCTTTAAGGCGTTTTGAAAAGCGAACGGTCCTTCGAAGGTTATAAACGAACGAGTATGCAAACGAGCAATCGAAATTGCTCCAATCAGAAGCGAGCCATAACGAGCCGCTCGGCGATTGGTTGATAAAGTTGCGCGCTTTGTTTTAACGGTCAAAAAAAAAGAAGACTTTTCGATGCTGCTCGGACGAATATAAACGATTGCCGATCGATTCGGTCAAATTATTATCTTTTCTTAACTGTCGTTTCAAAGAGCAGCGTCGAAAACAATCGAAATCATGTCCGGGCGTGGCAAAGGCGGTGGAAAATCAAAGTCGAAGCCGAAGAGCAGGTCCTCTCGGGCCGGGCTGCAATTTCCAGTCGGTCGTGTGCACAGGCTGCTGCGCAACGGCAACTATTCGGAGCGTGTCGGTGCCGGCGCACCCGTTTACTTGGCCGCCGTGCTCGAATATTTGAGCGCCGAAGTTTTGGAATTGGCAGGCAACGCTGCCAGAGACAACAAGAAGACTCGAATCATTCCTCGACACCTTCAGCTTGCGATTCGCAACGACGAAGAATTGAACAAGCTTCTCGGTGGCGTGACGATTGCGCAAGGCGGTGTCTTGCCCAACATTCAAGCGGTGCTTTTGCCCAAGAAGACCTCGAAGAAAGCGTGAAAAGGCGGAAGCGCGCTTTCCAGCTCTCGTTCGCATTCAAACGGCTCTTTTCAGAGCCACCCGATCTGCTCACAAGAAAGAGTTTTTTCGCTTTTCTAAACGTATCTATCATACTGTATTAACGTGTAACGTATAACAACTGTGACCAACCGGTTTTCGTCAATCGTGTCCAGTACTACTGCATACTGCTGCTGTACTGCGAAGCCAATTGAAACTGTGCAAGCGCTTGTAGATCGCATTATGTTTGTAGCCTTCTGTTGTGTCACACGCAAAGTAAAATACAAATAAGCCACACCTTTGATCAAAGCTTGTGATTTGAACCAGGCAGGGCTCCCCAACCTGGGTTTCTGGGTTTGTTTGGTTAACTAACTAGCCCACCCGTGATATGACAGCCAAACGAAAAATGGATTGTTGAAGAAGAGCATTGTTTTTTTTCCTCGCAACATATTGCAATTTTTTGTAGGCCAAATATTCACTGTAAAAAACCAAAAATAAAGAAATCTTAAATATCAAAAAAAAGAGCTTTGTAGGTTGAAATCGATTTTTTATTACGAGTTAAGTCATTGAACTTCGACTGATTTTATTAATGCATTTATTATTATTTTTTTGCAATTCGACTTTGCTGATAAGGGTAATTTGAACAGCAAGACCTGGCACTTTTTCTTATGCAGTCAGTTCTCTGGTTCCATCGCTGGACCTAAACGATTTCTCAAAGGCATGTTTCAATGCCAGATTGAAAACCGATTGCTCGCGCGCAACAACTCTTATGAAAAGTCAACGGGTGGCTCTGAAAAGAGCCGTTTTCTTTTGCGGACGACGTCGACACAGCTTTTAAGCACGTTCGCCACGGATTCGTCGGGCTAGTTGAATGTCCTTCGGCATGATCGTAACGCGCTTGGCGTGTATGGCGCACAGATTGGTGTCCTCGAACAGACCGACCAAGTACGCTTCGCTCGCCTCTTGCAAAGCCATGACTGCGCTGCTTTGGAAACGCAAATCGGTCTTGAAGTCCTGAGCGATTTCGCGAACGAGACGCTGGAAGGGCAACTTGCGAATCAGCAGTTCGGTCGACTTCTGGTATCTGCGGATTTCACGCAGAGCGACTGTACCAGGACGGTAACGATGTGGCTTCTTGACGCCGCCCGTGGCGGGCGCGCTCTTTCTGGCAGCTTTGGTCGCCAGCTGCTTGCGCGGGGCTTTGCCTCCGGTCGACTTACGTGCGGTTTGCTTGGTGCGAGCCATTCTCTTCTTAAACGCTTGCTATTTCTTGACTCGACCGCACGAAGCAATCTGATTTATATAGCGCGTGCAGTCGGCGTCGATTGGTCGAAAGCCTTTCGTCGATCGTCCAATCACAACGATCGTAGAGTTTCTAGCCAAACTTTGCTTTCGAATCGAGTGAGCTTGGACGAGAAAAAAGAAGCGTTTGGAAAGCAGATGTGGTTTCTTTCCGAAACTTTAATTAGAACGTTGCAACTCGGAACTCGAAACTTGTCAGCAACTTTAAGAAGAAAATTGGAAACGCTTAGCACCTGTGCACAACGGCGAATCGGCTTCCCCGAGCATGAAACGCGGCTGGGCCTCTATCGATTGAGCAGCAATCGTTCAATTTAACAATCCAGTTCGCCAACGATGCTCGGGTCTTTTCAAGAACTCACCCCCTTAAGCGATTTCTTTTCGGGTGAAACTGGCCCGGAAACCCCCTCTGCAGCAACAGGACGGAATAAAAAAGAAACCAAGAGGAAAAAGATTTCTTCCAGAAGTGGCAGTAACCGTAGGGTGGTGTCCCGGGTTGCTTTCACGAACAAAAATTGCTTACGGTGACTTCTTCAAATGACCCCAAAGCTCCCTTCCCCACCCACACAGGCTTTCCACGATTGCGATCGGGAGTTTAAGAAAAAAAATTTCGAAACAAGTTTGTTTCCTCGCTATTCTCGTTAAGCTGCTTGGGTGCAGAGCAATGCAAATCGCTTTAGCCACAGGACGACTGGCAGGCAGCCACGCAACAAAAACGCGACCGATCAAACGGCGTCTTGTCTCAGAAAAATTAAAATAACAACTCTTTCGTTTCGAGCAAATGGGTGGCCCTGAAAAGGGCCGGTTTTGACGTGCTTTTCAATCGGCAAAGCCTCGTTTTAACCGCCGAAGCCGTACAGAGTACGACCTTGACGTTTCAGCGCGTAAACGACGTCCAAAGCGGTGACGGTCTTGCGCTTGGCGTGTTCGGTGTAGGTGACCGCATCGCGAATCACGTTTTCCAGGAACACCTTCAAAACGCCACGGGTTTCTTCGTAAATGAGACCGGAGATGCGCTTGACGCCGCCACGACGGGCAAGTCGTCGAATGGCGGGTTTCGTGATGCCCTGGATGTTGTCACGGAGCACTTTTCGATGACGCTTGGCGCCTCCTTTTCCAAGACCTTTTCCTCCTTTGCCTCTTCCAGACATGCTTGAGACTGCGACGAACGTTGAACGAAAGAAATGAACGCGAATCGAATTAATTAGCGAACTGCTATCCGGCGTGACGCGGCGCGGTTCTTAGTAGGGCAATTTCGAACCTGGTCGAAACGCCGACTTTCGATCGCTGTCGCTCGACACGGCCGCGTTTGTTTGAAAACGACGTCCGCACGAGGTCGCCACGTCGCATGGCATCGCCCGGTTTGCAGCCACCTGCCGGCTTTCTTCGTTTTGCGATCGACTGGCAGCGAAAGTCGTTTTCTTTCAAAACAAGCAACGGACCTATGCTTCGGTCGCGAGCGAGCAAGGAAAAAGAAAAACTGTTCAGCCATGGCTGGCTGCCGCCCGAGATTCGAGCCGAAATCTGCAAGCAAGCGTTCAAAGCAAGTCAACAAACTGCACTCAGTGGGTCTCTTTTGATAAGCAAGCTGGTGGCTCTGAAAAGAGCCGTTTCGAACAAAGCACAGATCGATCCAAGACGACCGATCTATTTCTTTTTGGGAGCGCTTTTCTTTGTTGTCGGTTTCTTTGGCGTCTTCTTTTTGAGAGAAGCCTTTTTGGCGGCGGGTTTTTTGACAGAGCTCGACTTCTTTTTCGGAGAAGCCTTCTTGGCAGCAGAGCTCGCCTTTTTCGCTTTCGGTGCCGCGGCCTTTTTCTTTTCGCCTACGCTCTTCTTCTTCTTCTTCGCCACACCCTTTTTGGCAGGCGACTTCTTCTTGACTGCGGTTTTCTTCGTTTTCGTGACGGGCGCTTTTTTCGGCTTCGACCCTGCTGCAGCCTTGACCAGCTTGAAGGAACCGGACGCTCCTTTGCCTTTCGTTTGTACGAGTTTACCCGCCTTTACCAGCTTTGGCAGTTGATTCCTAACCACAACGTCGGCGTTGTCGCCTACTTTGTAGTTGGCCTTGATGTACTTGAGAATGGCCTGGCGAGAAGACCCGTTTCTTTCCTTCAGTGCCGTGATGGCAGCCGCAATCATCGCGGAATAGGTCGGGTGTGAGGCTGGTGGCTTCGGTGCCGTCGGTAATGGCATGTTTACTTTTTCTGCTTGCTCAATAAGTTTCGAACGGAACTCGCGCGCGTAGCTGCCGGCCAAAACAAGTAGTCGAATTTCGGACCAACGCGAAACGATAGCGAGCCGATCGAGTCGTCGCTTGTTCGTGCATGGCAACCGATCGCAGCCCTTGTGCTTGCTCTCTGAAAAACGTCAGCTGCTCGTTTCGATTACAAGCAACTTCGCAAATTCCTTTCTTAAAACGAGCTTGAAAAAGTCTTTGCCTCGTCGTTCTTTGCCTTTCTCCGTGCCTCTTTGCTTGCACACGAAGCCGATCTCGTTTTTACCGGTTCGAGATGTCGGAGACGGTCAAAAAGAGACTCTTTTCGAGCCACCACCACCACCGTAGAAGTGAGAATTGGATAACTTAAAATTTCGTTGGCTTGAATGTCACGTCATAAATTCATCTCTAAGAATTGTACAGTGAAGATTTGGCTGACTCAATCCTTTTTTATAGCCTTTGTGTTTCGTCATAAACGTTCCGTCAATTGCCTCGTACCTTAAAACCTCTTCGGAGTCTGTTTCGCGCACGTGTGCTTCTAAAGTTTTCTTTTAAGGAGACAAAGGTTCGGTTGTTTGTCAGTACGGAGTATACAATTTACATTAGTCACGATTTTAACCTTTTGCAATGTTTAGATAAGGCCAGAATTGATTTTAATACTTTCTTTGTTTATTTGATTAAACATATATCGCTCTTTGCCTTGGTTAATGCAATTGATTAAATCAGAAGTCGTGATTCTTGTTCGGATAGAATCAGGTTGGATAAAGTCAAAGTCAACCTAACATTTCCTAAAGTCAATTTCAATTTCGAATAAGGATTTGAAGGTCAGTGGTCGAAATAAATCTTGATTAAATAAATCTTGAAACGACAATTAATCAAATTCCTAAATAATTCAAATTTGGTAAACTTCTGGTGGTGACAATGTCTACAGTAGAAGTCGAACCTGAAAGGTGGTGAGAGAGGCTCCGTTCCTATTGCAACCATGTCGAAGCAGGCTGGGTCTAGGTCCAGAAGGTGGTGGCTTCGTGTGCTGGCTCTTTATCACGCGCAAGTACGATGTCCTCAGCCGCGAAGCTCCGAATGAATGTCAGCAACAGCTGCTGAAGGTGCGATTAAAACATGTTGAGGAAGTGCAGTCGTTGAGTCTCAGAACGCAACAAGCAGTGTTGCAAGCCCAAGCTGCTGTAACCGAAACACGCATTAAGGCCGAGGCTATGCAAGAGTCTGAGGGGGTCTCTTCGGTGTTAGACGAGGTCGGTCGGGCCGTTTTGTTCACAAGATAAGGTTGCTTTCTTCTTGGAATCTCTTCAGAATCGTGATAGGATTGGCTCTTCAGTTCAGCCTGACTTGAATTTTTTCTCCAACAGCATTACCAAATAGTAGGAGTCTTTATGAAGCTAACAAAGCTAGTTACCTAACTGCACAAATAATGTTTGAACATGTACATGTAAATAAACAGCTTCCTCAAGCATTTCAAAGATTTTTCACAATAACAACCTTTTGCATGAAAACCAGAAGTGACAGCCTATAAACATTTCTAGTTCTTGCAGGACCACAGCCAGCCGGTTTCTTTTTCAAAATGTTTGCTGATTGAACGATAAAACTTGCAGCAAGTTATATTGCCGAGCTTTAATTGTGCAAGAAGAAAGGCAATAGCCGATTTGTTAGTATCGTCTGAAAGGAAAGCTTCTAAATTGGATGCAGAAAATATGCGAGTTCTCACTGCCACTGCTGGTGAACTAGGATGAATACTGTTGTAATTGCAACTGAATGCCATTAAAAGTTTTTAGAAGTAATGATGATCAAATCGAATAGAACTTTACTAAAAAAATTCAATTGAACACGATCAAAATATGCTGAATCAAATTTTTTAGTCATAAGAAAACAGCTGGAATGTACGTAGTAAGCAGCATTTTGATCATTTTAAAGCGCTTTTGATATTTTTAAACGTGTCTCCAATTTAGATGCAACAATTGAATTTGTTGTTTTTGAAATCAGTCATAACGCAAATTAAAAAGAATTCTTTGAAAGAGCTCAGCTAGAAGAAATGAAGGCAATTTTCAAGGGCCGTTATAAACTGCTTACACAGAGAGCTTTGTTTTTTGGTCAACGGATCCCTGATTTACATGTCGAATTTGTCTTTTAGTCACCTGATTTTCATTTGCACATACTGTAGTTTGATATGTGCATTAAAATAATGCCGGTTTCAAGACTTGAAAAAGCTAAAAGGCTTTTGCATTTTAAGGAAAAACCAAGAGGCTTCACCACCCAAAAGCGATCGCACTTCTGACAAAGCATAGTGAGACATACCGCGGTACCATTGGGGGGGGGGGAGATTTAAGTGTCCAACTATCGTGAATCAATACCTAAGAAACAAAACGGTAAAACGGGGGATTCCAATTATCGACGAGCTGTAGGTCGAAATCTTGATGCACAAAAATCAACGCATGATCCAACATCCAATCGATTTCAAATAAAAATAAAAATAAAAGTCGAGCGCAGTGACCTTTCTTTAGCTGTGCGATTGTCTTTTTGCAGCTCTATCTTTATTTCAATTACCACTTGTTAGATATGTTTGTCATACAGCAATGGCAACATTAGTAGAAATAATGCATCTCGTTTTACAATCAGCCTTCCTTATAAAAAAAAAAAAAAAAAAAAGAATTCTGCAGCCACTATTCGATGCGTTTTTATTTTTTAGCTTTCAGGTTGAGCTATCGCATGTAATAGTATTAGTATCGTATATCACGATTAAAGCTGTACAAATCCTAATCTGATTTGGAACTTTTTTTGCTCCTTTAGCGCGCAGAAGGAATCTGTCGTCCGACAACTTCATTGTCGAATTTCTCACAAAACAGCAAAACTTTCTTTTCTAAAAAGACGTTTCATTTCCTTGAAAGTGCAAGCAGTCGATTCAAATTTTCTTAACTTTCAAAGTTTCGTGTATTTTAAAAATAATGTGCATCAAAGGATTATAATAAACGCATTTCTTATAAAGGCCCATGATTTTCATATTCTCGGCCTAGCCCTGGTTTGTATTGCATCATTTTGTTGGATTGCATTTCTGGTCCTTTTTTTTTATTCGATCTCGAAACAGTTTGCTTTAGCTTCTACTTTCTAAGTGTTTTTCCATTCTACGTAGCATCTTTTTGTCATCGATTCCATGTCCTGCCGTCGTATAGGCAGCTATTCATCGATGTTTTAAGGCACTCAAGCTTCCCATAATTCTAGTCGGTTCTCGACGTCCATGTTTCAGATTCAATGTGCCTATGTGAACAAGCTATCTATGAGTTTTGCTTCTCTATCTTGCGAGACTCCGTGCGGCTTTGCTCTTGCAAAATGCCGCCACTACTCGAGGCTTGAAATTCATTGCACGCGTCCCCGTCCTTACGACGAGGCTACCAAGTTACTTGAAGCCTTTGCCGCCTTTTCGACCTGTCTGCCTTGCGTGGTATATATATGTATGTTGAGTTCGGTTTTCCTACTTCTGACTGTCTTCGTCGCTATGGTCTTGTGCACATAAAGCGTTTCTTTTCTTACCGTAGCTTTCTGCATGTTTTCACCAGCACGTTGTCGAGCCTCTGTGCGCGCAACACCAGGCCGGAGTTATTAATGCTCGGCGCTAGTTTTCCTTCTACACCTTGATTTCTCCTATGCTTGGCCTGCTTCTAGTGCTTTCTCCAAGGACCAAACCACCACCGCACAAATGAAATAGAGGCTAAATAAAAAAAAAATAAAAAAAATCGGAAAAGATCCCTGCTTTCAGTCTATGCCGATTTGGCCTGCTTCTGTGGGCCCCACTTTTGTCTGCACTGTAACTGACTTATCTAAATACAGTCTAGAAGCATAGTGAAGACATCCTTTTAGCAGTGCAACCCAGGCAACTGGCTTTCGACTTCGACTTCAATTGACCTCTCGCACAGAACTTCGCAGGCTTCTATGGCATCCCTTGCTCCTTTTCCCTTCCTGAAAACAAACCCATCGTCGAGCAGATATTCCTCGAAATCTTCACGCACAGTACTCTCGAATTAGAAAAGATCGACATATCGATCGCATCAGCTTTTTGTTCTGACGACTCGCAAAGAGCAACCGTCAACAAGGTTGCCAGGCTATTTTTTTTTTTTTTTTTCTTTTGTTATAAATGAAGCTTTATTTATGACTTTGATAATTAAACTGAAACGAGTAACGTAAAAGTCGTTTGAAACCATCGCTATTCTTAAAAAGCGGAAAGACGAAAGAAAAAGGCCAATCCTCAAGGTTTGCTCGGAAAGGACAGCGATGCAGTAAAACCTAATTGCAAACCACATTAAAGCAAAAAGTCCGATAATCCTGCAAAGGCTTGTCCCCCCCCGGCTTATTTGCTCACGCGAAACCCGGACAATCGACGAGTGCTATTGTTTGCATTTGTCAAAGTACTTAGTTATTTTGCTCCATAATAAGCGATGGCTTTAGCATGGAGCGAACGGAGCAAGCGTACCAGGTCGCTTTCTGAAAAACGTCGCAAAAGTATGCGCCCCAAAGGAAAATTTCGTCTCACCTCGCAATAGCACCGTGACAATTTTAAAAAGTTGTTCAATTCAAGTGATTAACTTTTTGCTTATTCTTTACTTGCACTCCGTTTCGTTTGCGGATTCACGCTGTCTTTTTGTTTATTTCCTCACAAGCCTTTATTTTTATGCATCTTCTTTTATATACGAAACTAAGCCACTTAAAACGAGAAGCACCGGGCTAGTGGCTTGGTTTCTTATGGATGGCCTAAGCATTTCGTGTTGCTCATAATTATGTATTTTTTTCTTCCGAAACTAATCCTAAAAAGTCGACCCGGCTTTGATTTCTTGCGCCAGCACTCTTTCCTTCGGTACAATCGCTTTTCTTTGCTAAAATTTGCGCGTTAGGCCAGCAGTCCATGCGAGGCGACGACGCACTTGCGACTAGACCGAACCCGACAACCAAAGACAAATCGTATTGTCTTTCGGACGTTGTCCCAATCCGATGTTAACCGTCGGTTTTTGTTACTTGGAAACCGATATTTTTTTGACCCAGTCCGCCCGCCACACTGCTGGGTGCCAGCATTAAAGTCTAGGTCAAGTTTTAGCTGTTTTTAAGATATGCCCGGACGATCCTGTAAGTGTCAATGAGAAACGGCAGTATTTTCTTGCCTATTTTTCTTAGCGTACGTGTGTTTTCTACGCGTCAACAAAAGCACAAATGCGTTTTGTCTGTTCGCGCAAAAGCGCCGCTTAACGACTTGCTTGTCCGGAAATTTCGTTCGCGCGAGAACGCTGCTTGAACGAAAGCGGCAGAGCTTGAACTTTAAAAGTTTTTTCGCGATAAGCAACGGGCAAACATTCAACATCGGATCGGTTAATGAGTTTGGGATGAGCGTTAATAAACCGGCTTTCGGCTGTCAGACTTCTATGAAAGTTTACCTTGCATTTTGACACTCAAGGTTCGTTTCAATTAATATTTCAATGTGGTCAGATTCGATGAAGTGATGGCAAAGGGCTGATTTTTCAGGCAATTGATTTTTAACAGCTCGCTTATGTTCGGCAACACGAGAATTTAAGTCTGGTTTGTATTGTCCCACATAAGCTTAGTCGCAATCTTTGTCCCAGACGGCAAATACTACTGTAAATACTAAATCACTCATTTAATGCCTTGCGGGAAAGAGAGAATCAAAAATGTCCAACAGTTAAATGCAGTTGAAAATTTAGTTGTTTTCAAGATATTTTCCGAGTGACCCTTGCAAGCGTCATTGCTACAGGAGGTTTTTTTGACGAGATGACCATGAAATGTTTTTTTTTTTTTTTACTATTCGTCAACAAAATCAAACGCGTTCTCTTGTGCCCTTTCGTCTGTTTGCGCAAAGGCGCCACTCAACGACTTGCTTGTCCGGGATTTTTATTCGCGCGAGGACGCTGCTTGACCGAGAGCGGCGAGCAAAGCGATTTCGGCTTTACCCCAGTATTGTAAATAGTAGTAGGTCACAATAAACGAAGCCCGATATTTTCTTTCTTTCTTCTTTTTTTTTTTTTCAAGAAGCTTTTCAAGAGTCAATCCATAAATAAAGAATCAAACAAAAAAGAGCAAAGCATCGTTCGGTTGGAAATTTCTTATTTAGAAACGTTATCCTAAACGGTCCTTTGAACTGTTAAAGGGAAAAAAACTTTGCCGATTTCAAACAGCTAGGCAGGCACGAGACTAATCAATCCGCTTGGCTTGGGTACACAAATCCGACCGTCTTATTTCGATTTTTCTCAAAAAGCTTCGCGCTTCGATAAGGCGACGTTAAAAAAACTATTACTTAAGATCGTGCATTTTTCCATGACTAGCAAAGTTTTTTTTTTTTATTTTTTTTATTTTTATCTCTATATTTATCCTCCTGACTCGCAGGAAAGCGACGGAAGCGCTATACATAGGGTAAGAAATTACCCCGACCTGCTAAAGAAAATAAACTTTGATAAAGAATTAACGCGCGCAACTCTGTTCGGTTGAAACGATGGGTGGCTCTGAAAAGAGCCGTTTTTTTTTTTTTCCCTTGTACAGGAGAGGGTCTACTTGGAGCTGGTGTACTTGGTTACCGCTTTTGTGCCTTCGGAGACGGCGTGTTTGGCGAGCTCACCGGGCAAGAGAAGACGAACCGAAGTTTGGACTTCGCGGCTGGTGATCGTCGAACGTCTGTTGTAGTGGGCGAGACGCGAAGCTTCCGAAGCGATGCGTTCGAAAATGTCGTTGACGAACGAATTCATGATGCTCATGGCCTTGCTCGATATTCCAGTGTCGGGGTGGACTTGCTTGAGCACTTTGTAAATGTAGATGCTGTAGCTTTCCTTGCGTCCCTTCTTCCTCTTTTTCTTGCTGTCCAGGGGAACTCCTCCCTTCTTCACGGCTTTCTTGTTACCTTTCGAGGCGACCATCGTTGCGTTTCGATCAATCGATAGATAGCTGGATTGCTTTAAGGCGTTTTGAAAAGCGAACGGTCCTTCGAAGCTTATAAACGAACGAGTATGCAAACGAGCAATCGAAATTGCTCCAATCAGAAGCGAGCCATAACGAGCCGCTCGGCGATTGGTTGATAAAGTTGCGCGCTTTGTTTTAACGGTCAAAAAAAAAGAAGACTTTTCGATGCTGCTCGGACGAATATAAACGATTGCCGATCGATTCGGTCAAATTATTATCTTTTCTTAACTGTCGTTTCAAAGAGCAGCGTCGAAAACAATCGAAATCATGTCCGGGCGTGGCAAAGGCGGTGGAAAATCAAAGTCGAAGCCGAAGAGCAGGTCCTCTCGGGCCGGGCTGCAATTTCCAGTCGGTCGTGTGCACAGGCTGCTGCGCAACGGCAACTATTCGGAGCGTGTCGGTGCCGGCGCACCCGTTTACTTGGCCGCCGTGCTCGAATATTTGAGCGCCGAAGTTTTGGAATTGGCAGGCAACGCTGCCAGAGACAACAAGAAGACTCGAATCATTCCTCGACACCTTCAGCTTGCGATTCGCAACGACGAAGAATTGAACAAGCTTCTCGGTGGCGTGACGATTGCGCAAGGCGGTGTCTTGCCCAACATTCAAGCGGTGCTTTTGCCCAAGAAGACCTCGAAGAAAGCGTGAAAAGGCGGAAGCGCGCTTTCCAGCTCTCGTTCGCATTCAAACGGCTCTTTTCAGAGCCACCCGATCTGCTCACAAGAAAGAGTTTTTTCGCTTTTCTAAACGTATCTATCATACTGTATTAACGTGTAACGTATAACAACTGTGACCAACCGGTTTTCGTCAATCGTGTCCAGTACTACTGCATACTGCTGCTGTACTGCGAAGCCAATTGAAACTGTGCAAGCGCTTGTAGATCGCATTATGTTTGTAGCCTTCTGTTGTGTCACACGCAAAGTAAAATACAAATAAGCCACACCTTTGATCAAAGCTTGTGATTTGAACCAGGCAGGGCTCCCCAACCTGGGTTTCTGGGTTTGTTTGGTTAACTAACTAGCCCACCCGTGATATGACAGCCAAACGAAAAATGGATTGTTGAAGAAGAGCATTGTTTTTTTTCCTCGCAACATATTGCAATTTTTTGTAGGCCAAATATTCACTGTAAAAAACCAAAAATAAAGAAATCTTAAATATCAAAAAAAAGAGCTTTGTAGGTTGAAATCGATTTTTTATTACGAGTTAAGTCATTGAACTTCGACTGATTTTATTAATGCATTTATTATTATTTTTTTGCAATTCGACTTTGCTGATAAGGGTAATTTGAACAGCAAGACCTGGCACTTTTTCTTATGCAGTCAGTTCTCTGGTTCCATCGCTGGACCTAAACGATTTCTCAAAGGCATGTTTCAATGCCAGATTGAAAACCGATTGCTCGCGCGCAACAACTCTTATGAAAAGTCAACGGGTGGCTCTGAAAAGAGCCGTTTTCTTTTGCGGACGACGTCGACACAGCTTTTAAGCACGTTCGCCACGGATTCGTCGGGCTAGTTGAATGTCCTTCGGCATGATCGTAACGCGCTTGGCGTGTATGGCGCACAGATTGGTGTCCTCGAACAGACCGACCAAGTACGCTTCGCTCGCCTCTTGCAAAGCCATGACTGCGCTGCTTTGGAAACGCAAATCGGTCTTGAAGTCCTGAGCGATTTCGCGAACGAGACGCTGGAAGGGCAACTTGCGAATCAGCAGTTCGGTCGACTTCTGGTATCTGCGGATTTCACGCAGAGCGACTGTACCAGGACGGTAACGATGTGGCTTCTTGACGCCGCCCGTGGCGGGCGCGCTCTTTCTGGCAGCTTTGGTCGCCAGCTGCTTGCGCGGGGCTTTGCCTCCGGTCGACTTACGTGCGGTTTGCTTGGTGCGAGCCATTCTCTTCTTAAACGCTTGCTATTTCTTGACTCGACCGCACGAAGCAATCTGATTTATATAGCGCGTGCAGTCGGCGTCGATTGGTCGAAAGCCTTTCGTCGATCGTCCAATCACAACGATCGTAGAGTTTCTAGCCAAACTTTGCTTTCGAATCGAGTGAGCTTGGACGAGAAAAAAGAAGCGTTTGGAAAGCAGATGTGGTTTCTTTCCGAAACTTTAATTAGAACGTTGCAACTCGGAACTCGAAACTTGTCAGCAACTTTAAGAAGAAAATTGGAAACGCTTAGCACCTGTGCACAACGGCGAATCGGCTTCCCCGAGCATGAAACGCGGCTGGGCCTCTATCGATTGAGCAGCAATCGTTCAATTTAACAATCCAGTTCGCCAACGATGCTCGGGTCTTTTCAAGAACTCACCCCCTTAAGCGATTTCTTTTCGGGTGAAACTGGCCCGGAAACCCCCTCTGCAGCAACAGGACGGAATAAAAAAGAAACCAAGAGGAAAAAGATTTCTTCCAGAAGTGGCAGTAACCGTAGGGTGGTGTCCCGGGTTGCTTTCACGAACAAAAATTGCTTACGGTGACTTCTTCAAATGACCCCAAAGCTCCCTTCCCCACCCACACAGGCTTTCCACGATTGCGATCGGGAGTTTAAGAAAAAAAATTTCGAAACAAGTTTGTTTCCTCGCTATTCTCGTTAAGCTGCTTGGGTGCAGAGCAATGCAAATCGCTTTAGCCACAGGACGACTGGCAGGCAGCCACGCAACAAAAACGCGACCGATCAAACGGCGTCTTGTCTCAGAAAAATTAAAATAACAACTCTTTCGTTTCGAGCAAATGGGTGGCCCTGAAAAGGGCCGGTTTTGACGTGCTTTTCAATCGGCAAAGCCTCGTTTTAACCGCCGAAGCCGTACAGAGTACGACCTTGACGTTTCAGCGCGTAAACGACGTCCAAAGCGGTGACGGTCTTGCGCTTGGCGTGTTCGGTGTAGGTGACCGCATCGCGAATCACGTTTTCCAGGAACACCTTCAAAACGCCACGGGTTTCTTCGTAAATGAGACCGGAGATGCGCTTGACGCCGCCACGACGGGCAAGTCGTCGAATGGCGGGTTTCGTGATGCCCTGGATGTTGTCACGGAGCACTTTTCGATGACGCTTGGCGCCTCCTTTTCCAAGACCTTTTCCTCCTTTGCCTCTTCCAGACATGCTTGAGACTGCGACGAACGTTGAACGAAAGAAATGAACGCGAATCGAATTAATTAGCGAACTGCTATCCGGCGTGACGCGGCGCGGTTCTTAGTAGGGCAATTTCGAACCTGGTCGAAACGCCGACTTTCGATCGCTGTCGCTCGACACGGCCGCGTTTGTTTGAAAACGACGTCCGCACGAGGTCGCCACGTCGCATGGCATCGCCCGGTTTGCAGCCACCTGCCGGCTTTCTTCGTTTTGCGATCGACTGGCAGCGAAAGTCGTTTTCTTTCAAAACAAGCAACGGACCTATGCTTCGGTCGCGAGCGAGCAAGGAAAAAGAAAAACTGTTCAGCCATGGCTGGCTGCCGCCCGAGATTCGAGCCGAAATCTGCAAGCAAGCGTTCAAAGCAAGTCAACAAACTGCACTCAGTGGGTCTCTTTTGATAAGCAAGCTGGTGGCTCTGAAAAGAGCCGTTTCGAACAAAGCACAGATCGATCCAAGACGACCGATCTATTTCTTTTTGGGAGCGCTTTTCTTTGTTGTCGGTTTCTTTGGCGTCTTCTTTTTGAGAGAAGCCTTTTTGGCGGCGGGTTTTTTGACAGAGCTCGACTTCTTTTTCGGAGAAGCCTTCTTGGCAGCAGAGCTCGCCTTTTTCGCTTTCGGTGCCGCGGCCTTTTTCTTTTCGCCTACGCTCTTCTTCTTCTTCTTCGCCACACCCTTTTTGGCAGGCGACTTCTTCTTGACTGCGGTTTTCTTCGTTTTCGTGACGGGCGCTTTTTTCGGCTTCGACCCTGCTGCAGCCTTGACCAGCTTGAAGGAACCGGACGCTCCTTTGCCTTTCGTTTGTACGAGTTTACCCGCCTTTACCAGCTTTGGCAGTTGATTCCTAACCACAACGTCGGCGTTGTCGCCTACTTTGTAGTTGGCCTTGATGTACTTGAGAATGGCCTGGCGAGAAGACCCGTTTCTTTCCTTCAGTGCCGTGATGGCAGCCGCAATCATCGCGGAATAGGTCGGGTGTGAGGCTGGTGGCTTCGGTGCCGTCGGTAATGGCATGTTTACTTTTTCTGCTTGCTCAATAAGTTTCGAACGGAACTCGCGCGCGTAGCTGCCGGCCAAAACAAGTAGTCGAATTTCGGACCAACGCGAAACGATAGCGAGCCGATCGAGTCGTCGCTTGTTCGTGCATGGCAACCGATCGCAGCCCTTGTGCTTGCTCTCTGAAAAACGTCAGCTGCTCGTTTCGATTACAAGCAACTTCGCAAATTCCTTTCTTAAAACGAGCTTGAAAAAGTCTTTGCCTCGTCGTTCTTTGCCTTTCTCCGTGCCTCTTTGCTTGCACACGAAGCCGATCTCGTTTTTACCGGTTCGAGATGTCGGAGACGGTCAAAAAGAGACTCTTTTCGAGCCACCACCACCACCGTAGAAGTGAGAATTGGATAACTTAAAATTTCGTTGGCTTGAATGTCACGTCATAAATTCATCTCTAAGAATTGTACAGTGAAGATTTGGCTGACTCAATCCTTTTTTATAGCCTTTGTGTTTCGTCATAAACGTTCCGTCAATTGCCTCGTACCTTAAAACCTCTTCGGAGTCTGTTTCGCGCACGTGTGCTTCTAAAGTTTTCTTTTAAGGAGACAAAGGTTCGGTTGTTTGTCAGTACGGAGTATACAATTTACATTAGTCACGATTTTAACCTTTTGCAATGTTTAGATAAGGCCAGAATTGATTTTAATACTTTCTTTGTTTATTTGATTAAACATATATCGCTCTTTGCCTTGGTTAATGCAATTGATTAAATCAGAAGTCGTGATTCTTGTTCGGATAGAATCAGGTTGGATAAAGTCAAAGTCAACCTAACATTTCCTAAAGTCAATTTCAATTTCGAATAAGGATTTGAAGGTCAGTGGTCGAAATAAATCTTGATTAAATAAATCTTGAAACGACAATTAATCAAATTCCTAAATAATTCAAATTTGGTAAACTTCTGGTGGTGACAATGTCTACAGTAGAAGTCGAACCTGAAAGGTGGTGAGAGAGGCTCCGTTCCTATTGCAACCATGTCGAAGCAGGCTGGGTCTAGGTCCAGAAGGTGGTGGCTTCGTGTGCTGGCTCTTTATCACGCGCAAGTACGATGTCCTCAGCCGCGAAGCTCCGAATGAATGTCAGCAACAGCTGCTGAAGGTGCGATTAAAACATGTTGAGGAAGTGCAGTCGTTGAGTCTCAGAACGCAACAAGCAGTGTTGCAAGCCCAAGCTGCTGTAACCGAAACACGCATTAAGGCCGAGGCTATGCAAGAGTCTGAGGGGGTCTCTTCGGTGTTAGACGAGGTCGGTCGGGCCGTTTTGTTCACAAGATAAGGTTGCTTTCTTCTTGGAATCTCTTCAGAATCGTGATAGGATTGGCTCTTCAGTTCAGCCTGACTTGAATTTTTTCTCCAACAGCATTACCAAATAGTAGGAGTCTTTATGAAGCTAACAAAGCTAGTTACCTAACTGCACAAATAATGTTTGAACATGTACATGTAAATAAACAGCTTCCTCAAGCATTTCAAAGATTTTTCACAATAACAACCTTTTGCATGAAAACCAGAAGTGACAGCCTATAAACATTTCTAGTTCTTGCAGGACCACAGCCAGCCGGTTTCTTTTTCAAAATGTTTGCTGATTGAACGATAAAACTTGCAGCAAGTTATATTGCCGAGCTTTAATTGTGCAAGAAGAAAGGCAATAGCCGATTTGTTAGTATCGTCTGAAAGGAAAGCTTCTAAATTGGATGCAGAAAATATGCGAGTTCTCACTGCCACTGCTGGTGAACTAGGATGAATACTGTTGTAATTGCAACTGAATGCCATTAAAAGTTTTTAGAAGTAATGATGATCAAATCGAATAGAACTTTACTAAAAAAATTCAATTGAACACGATCAAAATATGCTGAATCAAATTTTTTAGTCATAAGAAAACAGCTGGAATGTACGTAGTAAGCAGCATTTTGATCATTTTAAAGCGCTTTTGATATTTTTAAACGTGTCTCCAATTTAGATGCAACAATTGAATTTGTTGTTTTTGAAATCAGTCATAACGCAAATTAAAAAGAATTCTTTGAAAGAGCTCAGCTAGAAGAAATGAAGGCAATTTTCAAGGGCCGTTATAAACTGCTTACACAGAGAGCTTTGTTTTTTGGTCAACGGATCCCTGATTTACATGTCGAATTTGTCTTTTAGTCACCTGATTTTCATTTGCACATACTGTAGTTTGATATGTGCATTAAAATAATGCCGGTTTCAAGACTTGAAAAAGCTAAAAGGCTTTTGCATTTTAAGGAAAAACCAAGAGGCTTCACCACCCAAAAGCGATCGCACTTCTGACAAAGCATAGTGAGACATACCGCGGTACCATTGGGGGGGGGGGAGATTTAAGTGTCCAACTATCGTGAATCAATACCTAAGAAACAAAACGGTAAAACGGGGGATTCCAATTATCGACGAGCTGTAGGTCGAAATCTTGATGCACAAAAATCAACGCATGATCCAACATCCAATCGATTTCAAATAAAAATAAAAATAAAAGTCGAGCGCAGTGACCTTTCTTTAGCTGTGCGATTGTCTTTTTGCAGCTCTATCTTTATTTCAATTACCACTTGTTAGATATGTTTGTCATACAGCAATGGCAACATTAGTAGAAATAATGCATCTCGTTTTACAATCAGCCTTCCTTATAAAAAAAAAAAAAAAAAAAAGAATTCTGCAGCCACTATTCGATGCGTTTTTATTTTTTAGCTTTCAGGTTGAGCTATCGCATGTAATAGTATTAGTATCGTATATCACGATTAAAGCTGTACAAATCCTAATCTGATTTGGAACTTTTTTTGCTCCTTTAGCGCGCAGAAGGAATCTGTCGTCCGACAACTTCATTGTCGAATTTCTCACAAAACAGCAAAACTTTCTTTTCTAAAAAGACGTTTCATTTCCTTGAAAGTGCAAGCAGTCGATTCAAATTTTCTTAACTTTCAAAGTTTCGTGTATTTTAAAAATAATGTGCATCAAAGGATTATAATAAACGCATTTCTTATAAAGGCCCATGATTTTCATATTCTCGGCCTAGCCCTGGTTTGTATTGCATCATTTTGTTGGATTGCATTTCTGGTCCTTTTTTTTTATTCGATCTCGAAACAGTTTGCTTTAGCTTCTACTTTCTAAGTGTTTTTCCATTCTACGTAGCATCTTTTTGTCATCGATTCCATGTCCTGCCGTCGTATAGGCAGCTATTCATCGATGTTTTAAGGCACTCAAGCTTCCCATAATTCTAGTCGGTTCTCGACGTCCATGTTTCAGATTCAATGTGCCTATGTGAACAAGCTATCTATGAGTTTTGCTTCTCTATCTTGCGAGACTCCGTGCGGCTTTGCTCTTGCAAAATGCCGCCACTACTCGAGGCTTGAAATTCATTGCACGCGTCCCCGTCCTTACGACGAGGCTACCAAGTTACTTGAAGCCTTTGCCGCCTTTTCGACCTGTCTGCCTTGCGTGGTATATATATGTATGTTGAGTTCGGTTTTCCTACTTCTGACTGTCTTCGTCGCTATGGTCTTGTGCACATAAAGCGTTTCTTTTCTTACCGTAGCTTTCTGCATGTTTTCACCAGCACGTTGTCGAGCCTCTGTGCGCGCAACACCAGGCCGGAGTTATTAATGCTCGGCGCTAGTTTTCCTTCTACACCTTGATTTCTCCTATGCTTGGCCTGCTTCTAGTGCTTTCTCCAAGGACCAAACCACCACCGCACAAATGAAATAGAGGCTAAATAAAATAAAAATAAAAAAAATCGGAAAAGATCCCTGCTTTCAGTCTATGCCGATTTGGCCTGCTTCTGTGGGCCCCACTTTTGTCTGCACTGTAACTGACTTATCTAAATACAGTCTAGAAGCATAGTGAAGACATCCTTTTAGCAGTGCAACCCAGGCAACTGGCTTTCGACTTCGACTTCAATTGACCTCTCGCACAGAACTTCGCAGGCTTCTATGGCATCCCTTGCTCCTTTTCCCTTCCTGAAAACAAACCCATCGTCGAGCAGATATTCCTCGAAATCTTCACGCACAGTACTCTCGAATTAGAAAAGATCGACATATCGATCGCATCAGCTTTTTGTTCTGACGACTCGCAAAGAGCAACCGTCAACAAGGTTGCCAGGCTATTTTTTTTTTTTTTTTTCTTTTGTTATAAATGAAGCTTTATTTATGACTTTGATAATTAAACTGAAACGAGTAACGTAAAAGTCGTTTGAAACCATCGCTATTCTTAAAAAGCGGAAAGACGAAAGAAAAAGGCCAATCCTCAAGGTTTGCTCGGAAAGGACAGCGATGCAGTAAAACCTAATTGCAAACCACATTAAAGCAAAAAGTCCGATAATCCTGCAAAGGCTTGTCCCCCCCCGGCTTATTTGCTCACGCGAAACCCGGACAATCGACGAGTGCTATTGTTTGCATTTGTCAAAGTACTTAGTTATTTTGCTCCATAATAAGCGATGGCTTTAGCATGGAGCGAACGGAGCAAGCGTACCAGGTCGCTTTCTGAAAAACGTCGCAAAAGTATGCGCCCCAAAGGAAAATTTCGTCTCACCTCGCAATAGCACCGTGACAATTTTAAAAAGTTGTTCAATTCAAGTGATTAACTTTTTGCTTATTCTTTACTTGCACTCCGTTTCGTTTGCGGATTCACGCTGTCTTTTTGTTTATTTCCTCACAAGCCTTTATTTTTATGCATCTTCTTTTATATACGAAACTAAGCCACTTAAAACGAGAAGCACCGGGCTAGTGGCTTGGTTTCTTATGGATGGCCTAAGCATTTCGTGTTGCTCATAATTATGTATTTTTTTCTTCCGAAACTAATCCTAAAAAGTCGACCCGGCTTTGATTTCTTGCGCCAGCACTCTTTCCTTCGGTACAATCGCTTTTCTTTGCTAAAATTTGCGCGTTAGGCCAGCAGTCCATGCGAGGCGACGACGCACTTGCGACTAGACCGAACCCGACAACCAAAGACAAATCGTATTGTCTTTCGGACGTTGTCCCAATCCGATGTTAACCGTCGGTTTTTGTTACTTGGAAACCGATATTTTTTTGACCCAGTCCGCCCGCCACACTGCTGGGTGCCAGCATTAAAGTCTAGGTCAAGTTTTAGCTGTTTTTAAGATATGCCCGGACGATCCTGTAAGTGTCAATGAGAAACGGCAGTATTTTCTTGCCTATTTTTCTTAGCGTACGTGTGTTTTCTACGCGTCAACAAAAGCACAAATGCGTTTTGTCTGTTCGCGCAAAAGCGCCGCTTAACGACTTGCTTGTCCGGAAATTTCGTTCGCGCGAGAACGCTGCTTGAACGAAAGCGGCAGAGCTTGAACTTTAAAAGTTTTTTCGCGATAAGCAACGGGCAAACATTCAACATCGGATCGGTTAATGAGTTTGGGATGAGCGTTAATAAACCGGCTTTCGGCTGTCAGACTTCTATGAAAGTTTACCTTGCATTTTGACACTCAAGGTTCGTTTCAATTAATATTTCAATGTGGTCAGATTCGATGAAGTGATGGCAAAGGGCTGATTTTTCAGGCAATTGATTTTTAACAGCTCGCTTATGTTCGGCAACACGAGAATTTAAGTCTGGTTTGTATTGTCCCACATAAGCTTAGTCGCAATCTTTGTCCCAGACGGCAAATACTACTGTAAATACTAAATCACTCATTTAATGCCTTGCGGGAAAGAGAGAATCAAAAATGTCCAACAGTTAAATGCAGTTGAAAATTTAGTTGTTTTCAAGATATTTTCCGAGTGACCCTTGCAAGCGTCATTGCTACAGGAGGTTTTTTTGACGAGATGACCATGAAATGTTTTTTTTTTTTTTTACTATTCGTCAACAAAATCAAACGCGTTCTCTTGTGCCCTTTCGTCTGTTTGCGCAAAGGCGCCACTCAACGACTTGCTTGTCCGGGATTTTTATTCGCGCGAGGACGCTGCTTGACCGAGAGCGGCGAGCAAAGCGATTTCGGCTTTACCCCAGTATTGTAAATAGTAGTAGGTCACAATAAACGAAGCCCGATATTTTCTTTCTTTCTTCTTTTTTTTTTTTTCAAGAAGCTTTTCAAGAGTCAATCCATAAATAAAGAATCAAACAAAAAAGAGCAAAGCATCGTTCGGTTGGAAATTTCTTATTTAGAAACGTTATCCTAAACGGTCCTTTGAACTGTTAAAGGGAAAAAAACTTTGCCGATTTCAAACAGCTAGGCAGGCACGAGACTAATCAATCCGCTTGGCTTGGGTACACAAATCCGACCGTCTTATTTCGATTTTTCTCAAAAAGCTTCGCGCTTCGATAAGGCGACGTTAAAAAAACTATTACTTAAGATCGTGCATTTTTCCATGACTAGCAAAGTTTTTTTTTTTTATTTTTTTTATTTTTATCTCTATATTTATCCTCCTGACTCGCAGGAAAGCGACGGAAGCGCTATACATAGGGTAAGAAATTACCCCGACCTGCTAAAGAAAATAAACTTTGATAAAGAATTAACGCGCGCAACTCTGTTCGGTTGAAACGATGGGTGGCTCTGAAAAGAGCCGTTTTTTTTTTTTTCCCTTGTACAGGAGAGGGTCTACTTGGAGCTGGTGTACTTGGTTACCGCTTTTGTGCCTTCGGAGACGGCGTGTTTGGCGAGCTCACCGGGCAAGAGAAGACGAACCGAAGTTTGGACTTCGCGGCTGGTGATCGTCGAACGTCTGTTGTAGTGGGCGAGACGCGAAGCTTCCGAAGCGATGCGTTCGAAAATGTCGTTGACGAACGAATTCATGATGCTCATGGCCTTGCTCGATATTCCAGTGTCGGGGTGGACTTGCTTGAGCACTTTGTAAATGTAGATGCTGTAGCTTTCCTTGCGTCCCTTCTTCCTCTTTTTCTTGCTGTCCAGGGGAACTCCTCCCTTCTTCACGGCTTTCTTGTTACCTTTCGAGGCGACCATCGTTGCGTTTCGATCAATCGATAGATAGCTGGATTGCTTTAAGGCGTTTTGAAAAGCGAACGGTCCTTCGAAGGTTATAAACGAACGAGTATGCAAACGAGCAATCGAAATTGCTCCAATCAGAAGCGAGCCATAACGAGCCGCTCGGCGATTGGTTGATAAAGTTGCGCGCTTTGTTTTAACGGTCAAAAAAAAAGAAGACTTTTCGATGCTGCTCGGACGAATATAAACGATTGCCGATCGATTCGGTCAAATTATTATCTTTTCTTAACTGTCGTTTCAAAGAGCAGCGTCGAAAACAATCGAAATCATGTCCGGGCGTGGCAAAGGCGGTGGAAAATCAAAGTCGAAGCCGAAGAGCAGGTCCTCTCGGGCCGGGCTGCAATTTCCAGTCGGTCGTGTGCACAGGCTGCTGCGCAACGGCAACTATTCGGAGCGTGTCGGTGCCGGCGCACCCGTTTACTTGGCCGCCGTGCTCGAATATTTGAGCGCCGAAGTTTTGGAATTGGCAGGCAACGCTGCCAGAGACAACAAGAAGACTCGAATCATTCCTCGACACCTTCAGCTTGCGATTCGCAACGACGAAGAATTGAACAAGCTTCTCGGTGGCGTGACGATTGCGCAAGGCGGTGTCTTGCCCAACATTCAAGCGGTGCTTTTGCCCAAGAAGACCTCGAAGAAAGCGTGAAAAGGCGGAAGCGCGCTTTCCAGCTCTCGTTCGCATTCAAACGGCTCTTTTCAGAGCCACCCGATCTGCTCACAAGAAAGAGTTTTTTCGCTTTTCTAAACGTATCTATCATACTGTATTAACGTGTAACGTATAACAACTGTGACCAACCGGTTTTCGTCAATCGTGTCCAGTACTACTGCATACTGCTGCTGTACTGCGAAGCCAATTGAAACTGTGCAAGCGCTTGTAGATCGCATTATGTTTGTAGCCTTCTGTTGTGTCACACGCAAAGTAAAATACAAATAAGCCACACCTTTGATCAAAGCTTGTGATTTGAACCAGGCAGGGCTCCCCAACCTGGGTTTCTGGGTTTGTTTGGTTAACTAACTAGCCCACCCGTGATATGACAGCCAAACGAAAAATGGATTGTTGAAGAAGAGCATTGTTTTTTTTCCTCGCAACATATTGCAATTTTTTGTAGGCCAAATATTCACTGTAAAAAACCAAAAATAAAGAAATCTTAAATATCAAAAAAAAGAGCTTTGTAGGTTGAAATCGATTTTTTATTACGAGTTAAGTCATTGAACTTCGACTGATTTTATTAATGCATTTATTATTATTTTTTTGCAATTCGACTTTGCTGATAAGGGTAATTTGAACAGCAAGACCTGGCACTTTTTCTTATGCAGTCAGTTCTCTGGTTCCATCGCTGGACCTAAACGATTTCTCAAAGGCATGTTTCAATGCCAGATTGAAAACCGATTGCTCGCGCGCAACAACTCTTATGAAAAGTCAACGGGTGGCTCTGAAAAGAGCCGTTTTCTTTTGCGGACGACGTCGACACAGCTTTTAAGCACGTTCGCCACGGATTCGTCGGGCTAGTTGAATGTCCTTCGGCATGATCGTAACGCGCTTGGCGTGTATGGCGCACAGATTGGTGTCCTCGAACAGACCGACCAAGTACGCTTCGCTCGCCTCTTGCAAAGCCATGACTGCGCTGCTTTGGAAACGCAAATCGGTCTTGAAGTCCTGAGCGATTTCGCGAACGAGACGCTGGAAGGGCAACTTGCGAATCAGCAGTTCGGTCGACTTCTGGTATCTGCGGATTTCACGCAGAGCGACTGTACCAGGACGGTAACGATGTGGCTTCTTGACGCCGCCCGTGGCGGGCGCGCTCTTTCTGGCAGCTTTGGTCGCCAGCTGCTTGCGCGGGGCTTTGCCTCCGGTCGACTTACGTGCGGTTTGCTTGGTGCGAGCCATTCTCTTCTTAAACGCTTGCTATTTCTTGACTCGACCGCACGAAGCAATCTGATTTATATAGCGCGTGCAGTCGGCGTCGATTGGTCGAAAGCCTTTCGTCGATCGTCCAATCACAACGATCGTAGAGTTTCTAGCCAAACTTTGCTTTCGAATCGAGTGAGCTTGGACGAGAAAAAAGAAGCGTTTGGAAAGCAGATGTGGTTTCTTTCCGAAACTTTAATTAGAACGTTGCAACTCGGAACTCGAAACTTGTCAGCAACTTTAAGAAGAAAATTGGAAACGCTTAGCACCTGTGCACAACGGCGAATCGGCTTCCCCGAGCATGAAACGCGGCTGGGCCTCTATCGATTGAGCAGCAATCGTTCAATTTAACAATCCAGTTCGCCAACGATGCTCGGGTCTTTTCAAGAACTCACCCCCTTAAGCGATTTCTTTTCGGGTGAAACTGGCCCGGAAACCCCCTCTGCAGCAACAGGACGGAATAAAAAAGAAACCAAGAGGAAAAAGATTTCTTCCAGAAGTGGCAGTAACCGTAGGGTGGTGTCCCGGGTTGCTTTCACGAACAAAAATTGCTTACGGTGACTTCTTCAAATGACCCCAAAGCTCCCTTCCCCACCCACACAGGCTTTCCACGATTGCGATCGGGAGTTTAAGAAAAAAAATTTCGAAACAAGTTTGTTTCCTCGCTATTCTCGTTAAGCTGCTTGGGTGCAGAGCAATGCAAATCGCTTTAGCCACAGGACGACTGGCAGGCAGCCACGCAACAAAAACGCGACCGATCAAACGGCGTCTTGTCTCAGAAAAATTAAAATAACAACTCTTTCGTTTCGAGCAAATGGGTGGCCCTGAAAAGGGCCGGTTTTGACGTGCTTTTCAATCGGCAAAGCCTCGTTTTAACCGCCGAAGCCGTACAGAGTACGACCTTGACGTTTCAGCGCGTAAACGACGTCCAAAGCGGTGACGGTCTTGCGCTTGGCGTGTTCGGTGTAGGTGACCGCATCGCGAATCACGTTTTCCAGGAACACCTTCAAAACGCCACGGGTTTCTTCGTAAATGAGACCGGAGATGCGCTTGACGCCGCCACGACGGGCAAGTCGTCGAATGGCGGGTTTCGTGATGCCCTGGATGTTGTCACGGAGCACTTTTCGATGACGCTTGGCGCCTCCTTTTCCAAGACCTTTTCCTCCTTTGCCTCTTCCAGACATGCTTGAGACTGCGACGAACGTTGAACGAAAGAAATGAACGCGAATCGAATTAATTAGCGAACTGCTATCCGGCGTGACGCGGCGCGGTTCTTAGTAGGGCAATTTCGAACCTGGTCGAAACGCCGACTTTCGATCGCTGTCGCTCGACACGGCCGCGTTTGTTTGAAAACGACGTCCGCACGAGGTCGCCACGTCGCATGGCATCGCCCGGTTTGCAGCCACCTGCCGGCTTTCTTCGTTTTGCGATCGACTGGCAGCGAAAGTCGTTTTCTTTCAAAACAAGCAACGGACCTATGCTTCGGTCGCGAGCGAGCAAGGAAAAAGAAAAACTGTTCAGCCATGGCTGGCTGCCGCCCGAGATTCGAGCCGAAATCTGCAAGCAAGCGTTCAAAGCAAGTCAACAAACTGCACTCAGTGGGTCTCTTTTGATAAGCAAGCTGGTGGCTCTGAAAAGAGCCGTTTCGAACAAAGCACAGATCGATCCAAGACGACCGATCTATTTCTTTTTGGGAGCGCTTTTCTTTGTTGTCGGTTTCTTTGGCGTCTTCTTTTTGAGAGAAGCCTTTTTGGCGGCGGGTTTTTTGACAGAGCTCGACTTCTTTTTCGGAGAAGCCTTCTTGGCAGCAGAGCTCGCCTTTTTCGCTTTCGGTGCCGCGGCCTTTTTCTTTTCGCCTACGCTCTTCTTCTTCTTCTTCGCCACACCCTTTTTGGCAGGCGACTTCTTCTTGACTGCGGTTTTCTTCGTTTTCGTGACGGGCGCTTTTTTCGGCTTCGACCCTGCTGCAGCCTTGACCAGCTTGAAGGAACCGGACGCTCCTTTGCCTTTCGTTTGTACGAGTTTACCCGCCTTTACCAGCTTTGGCAGTTGATTCCTAACCACAACGTCGGCGTTGTCGCCTACTTTGTAGTTGGCCTTGATGTACTTGAGAATGGCCTGGCGAGAAGACCCGTTTCTTTCCTTCAGTGCCGTGATGGCAGCCGCAATCATCGCGGAATAGGTCGGGTGTGAGGCTGGTGGCTTCGGTGCCGTCGGTAATGGCATGTTTACTTTTTCTGCTTGCTCAATAAGTTTCGAACGGAACTCGCGCGCGTAGCTGCCGGCCAAAACAAGTAGTCGAATTTCGGACCAACGCGAAACGATAGCGAGCCGATCGAGTCGTCGCTTGTTCGTGCATGGCAACCGATCGCAGCCCTTGTGCTTGCTCTCTGAAAAACGTCAGCTGCTCGTTTCGATTACAAGCAACTTCGCAAATTCCTTTCTTAAAACGAGCTTGAAAAAGTCTTTGCCTCGTCGTTCTTTGCCTTTCTCCGTGCCTCTTTGCTTGCACACGAAGCCGATCTCGTTTTTACCGGTTCGAGATGTCGGAGACGGTCAAAAAGAGACTCTTTTCGAGCCACCACCACCACCGTAGAAGTGAGAATTGGATAACTTAAAATTTCGTTGGCTTGAATGTCACGTCATAAATTCATCTCTAAGAATTGTACAGTGAAGATTTGGCTGACTCAATCCTTTTTTATAGCCTTTGTGTTTCGTCATAAACGTTCCGTCAATTGCCTCGTACCTTAAAACCTCTTCGGAGTCTGTTTCGCGCACGTGTGCTTCTAAAGTTTTCTTTTAAGGAGACAAAGGTTCGGTTGTTTGTCAGTACGGAGTATACAATTTACATTAGTCACGATTTTAACCTTTTGCAATGTTTAGATAAGGCCAGAATTGATTTTAATACTTTCTTTGTTTATTTGATTAAACATATATCGCTCTTTGCCTTGGTTAATGCAATTGATTAAATCAGAAGTCGTGATTCTTGTTCGGATAGAATCAGGTTGGATAAAGTCAAAGTCAACCTAACATTTCCTAAAGTCAATTTCAATTTCGAATAAGGATTTGAAGGTCAGTGGTCGAAATAAATCTTGATTAAATAAATCTTGAAACGACAATTAATCAAATTCCTAAATAATTCAAATTTGGTAAACTTCTGGTGGTGACAATGTCTACAGTAGAAGTCGAACCTGAAAGGTGGTGAGAGAGGCTCCGTTCCTATTGCAACCATGTCGAAGCAGGCTGGGTCTAGGTCCAGAAGGTGGTGGCTTCGTGTGCTGGCTCTTTATCACGCGCAAGTACGATGTCCTCAGCCGCGAAGCTCCGAATGAATGTCAGCAACAGCTGCTGAAGGTGCGATTAAAACATGTTGAGGAAGTGCAGTCGTTGAGTCTCAGAACGCAACAAGCAGTGTTGCAAGCCCAAGCTGCTGTAACCGAAACACGCATTAAGGCCGAGGCTATGCAAGAGTCTGAGGGGGTCTCTTCGGTGTTAGACGAGGTCGGTCGGGCCGTTTTGTTCACAAGATAAGGTTGCTTTCTTCTTGGAATCTCTTCAGAATCGTGATAGGATTGGCTCTTCAGTTCAGCCTGACTTGAATTTTTTCTCCAACAGCATTACCAAATAGTAGGAGTCTTTATGAAGCTAACAAAGCTAGTTACCTAACTGCACAAATAATGTTTGAACATGTACATGTAAATAAACAGCTTCCTCAAGCATTTCAAAGATTTTTCACAATAACAACCTTTTGCATGAAAACCAGAAGTGACAGCCTATAAACATTTCTAGTTCTTGCAGGACCACAGCCAGCCGGTTTCTTTTTCAAAATGTTTGCTGATTGAACGATAAAACTTGCAGCAAGTTATATTGCCGAGCTTTAATTGTGCAAGAAGAAAGGCAATAGCCGATTTGTTAGTATCGTCTGAAAGGAAAGCTTCTAAATTGGATGCAGAAAATATGCGAGTTCTCACTGCCACTGCTGGTGAACTAGGATGAATACTGTTGTAATTGCAACTGAATGCCATTAAAAGTTTTTAGAAGTAATGATGATCAAATCGAATAGAACTTTACTAAAAAAATTCAATTGAACACGATCAAAATATGCTGAATCAAATTTTTTAGTCATAAGAAAACAGCTGGAATGTACGTAGTAAGCAGCATTTTGATCATTTTAAAGCGCTTTTGATATTTTTAAACGTGTCTCCAATTTAGATGCAACAATTGAATTTGTTGTTTTTGAAATCAGTCATAACGCAAATTAAAAAGAATTCTTTGAAAGAGCTCAGCTAGAAGAAATGAAGGCAATTTTCAAGGGCCGTTATAAACTGCTTACACAGAGAGCTTTGTTTTTTGGTCAACGGATCCCTGATTTACATGTCGAATTTGTCTTTTAGTCACCTGATTTTCATTTGCACATACTGTAGTTTGATATGTGCATTAAAATAATGCCGGTTTCAAGACTTGAAAAAGCTAAAAGGCTTTTGCATTTTAAGGAAAAACCAAGAGGCTTCACCACCCAAAAGCGATCGCACTTCTGACAAAGCATAGTGAGACATACCGCGGTACCATTGGGGGGGGGGGAGATTTAAGTGTCCAACTATCGTGAATCAATACCTAAGAAACAAAACGGTAAAACGGGGGATTCCAATTATCGACGAGCTGTAGGTCGAAATCTTGATGCACAAAAATCAACGCATGATCCAACATCCAATCGATTTCAAATAAAAATAAAAATAAAAGTCGAGCGCAGTGACCTTTCTTTAGCTGTGCGATTGTCTTTTTGCAGCTCTATCTTTATTTCAATTACCACTTGTTAGATATGTTTGTCATACAGCAATGGCAACATTAGTAGAAATAATGCATCTCGTTTTACAATCAGCCTTCCTTATAAAAAAAAAAAAAAAAAAAAGAATTCTGCAGCCACTATTCGATGCGTTTTTATTTTTTAGCTTTCAGGTTGAGCTATCGCATGTAATAGTATTAGTATCGTATATCACGATTAAAGCTGTACAAATCCTAATCTGATTTGGAACTTTTTTTGCTCCTTTAGCGCGCAGAAGGAATCTGTCGTCCGACAACTTCATTGTCGAATTTCTCACAAAACAGCAAAACTTTCTTTTCTAAAAAGACGTTTCATTTCCTTGAAAGTGCAAGCAGTCGATTCAAATTTTCTTAACTTTCAAAGTTTCGTGTATTTTAAAAATAATGTGCATCAAAGGATTATAATAAACGCATTTCTTATAAAGGCCCATGATTTTCATATTCTCGGCCTAGCCCTGGTTTGTATTGCATCATTTTGTTGGATTGCATTTCTGGTCCTTTTTTTTTATTCGATCTCGAAACAGTTTGCTTTAGCTTCTACTTTCTAAGTGTTTTTCCATTCTACGTAGCATCTTTTTGTCATCGATTCCATGTCCTGCCGTCGTATAGGCAGCTATTCATCGATGTTTTAAGGCACTCAAGCTTCCCATAATTCTAGTCGGTTCTCGACGTCCATGTTTCAGATTCAATGTGCCTATGTGAACAAGCTATCTATGAGTTTTGCTTCTCTATCTTGCGAGACTCCGTGCGGCTTTGCTCTTGCAAAATGCCGCCACTACTCGAGGCTTGAAATTCATTGCACGCGTCCCCGTCCTTACGACGAGGCTACCAAGTTACTTGAAGCCTTTGCCGCCTTTTCGACCTGTCTGCCTTGCGTGGTATATATATGTATGTTGAGTTCGGTTTTCCTACTTCTGACTGTCTTCGTCGCTATGGTCTTGTGCACATAAAGCGTTTCTTTTCTTACCGTAGCTTTCTGCATGTTTTCACCAGCACGTTGTCGAGCCTCTGTGCGCGCAACACCAGGCCGGAGTTATTAATGCTCGGCGCTAGTTTTCCTTCTACACCTTGATTTCTCCTATGCTTGGCCTGCTTCTAGTGCTTTCTCCAAGGACCAAACCACCACCGCACAAATGAAATAGAGGCTAAATAAAATAAAAATAAAAAAAATCGGAAAAGATCCCTGCTTTCAGTCTATGCCGATTTGGCCTGCTTCTGTGGGCCCCACTTTTGTCTGCACTGTAACTGACTTATCTAAATACAGTCTAGAAGCATAGTGAAGACATCCTTTTAGCAGTGCAACCCAGGCAACTGGCTTTCGACTTCGACTTCAATTGACCTCTCGCACAGAACTTCGCAGGCTTCTATGGCATCCCTTGCTCCTTTTCCCTTCCTGAAAACAAACCCATCGTCGAGCAGATATTCCTCGAAATCTTCACGCACAGTACTCTCGAATTAGAAAAGATCGACATATCGATCGCATCAGCTTTTTGTTCTGACGACTCGCAAAGAGCAACCGTCAACAAGGTTGCCAGGCTATTTTTTTTTTTTTTTTTCTTTTGTTATAAATGAAGCTTTATTTATGACTTTGATAATTAAACTGAAACGAGTAACGTAAAAGTCGTTTGAAACCATCGCTATTCTTAAAAAGCGGAAAGACGAAAGAAAAAGGCCAATCCTCAAGGTTTGCTCGGAAAGGACAGCGATGCAGTAAAACCTAATTGCAAACCACATTAAAGCAAAAAGTCCGATAATCCTGCAAAGGCTTGTCCCCCCCCGGCTTATTTGCTCACGCGAAACCCGGACAATCGACGAGTGCTATTGTTTGCATTTGTCAAAGTACTTAGTTATTTTGCTCCATAATAAGCGATGGCTTTAGCATGGAGCGAACGGAGCAAGCGTACCAGGTCGCTTTCTGAAAAACGTCGCAAAAGTATGCGCCCCAAAGGAAAATTTCGTCTCACCTCGCAATAGCACCGTGACAATTTTAAAAAGTTGTTCAATTCAAGTGATTAACTTTTTGCTTATTCTTTACTTGCACTCCGTTTCGTTTGCGGATTCACGCTGTCTTTTTGTTTATTTCCTCACAAGCCTTTATTTTTATGCATCTTCTTTTATATACGAAACTAAGCCACTTAAAACGAGAAGCACCGGGCTAGTGGCTTGGTTTCTTATGGATGGCCTAAGCATTTCGTGTTGCTCATAATTATGTATTTTTTTCTTCCGAAACTAATCCTAAAAAGTCGACCCGGCTTTGATTTCTTGCGCCAGCACTCTTTCCTTCGGTACAATCGCTTTTCTTTGCTAAAATTTGCGCGTTAGGCCAGCAGTCCATGCGAGGCGACGACGCACTTGCGACTAGACCGAACCCGACAACCAAAGACAAATCGTATTGTCTTTCGGACGTTGTCCCAATCCGATGTTAACCGTCGGTTTTTGTTACTTGGAAACCGATATTTTTTTGACCCAGTCCGCCCGCCACACTGCTGGGTGCCAGCATTAAAGTCTAGGTCAAGTTTTAGCTGTTTTTAAGATATGCCCGGACGATCCTGTAAGTGTCAATGAGAAACGGCAGTATTTTCTTGCCTATTTTTCTTAGCGTACGTGTGTTTTCTACGCGTCAACAAAAGCACAAATGCGTTTTGTCTGTTCGCGCAAAAGCGCCGCTTAACGACTTGCTTGTCCGGAAATTTCGTTCGCGCGAGAACGCTGCTTGAACGAAAGCGGCAGAGCTTGAACTTTAAAAGTTTTTTCGCGATAAGCAACGGGCAAACATTCAACATCGGATCGGTTAATGAGTTTGGGATGAGCGTTAATAAACCGGCTTTCGGCTGTCAGACTTCTATGAAAGTTTACCTTGCATTTTGACACTCAAGGTTCGTTTCAATTAATATTTCAATGTGGTCAGATTCGATGAAGTGATGGCAAAGGGCTGATTTTTCAGGCAATTGATTTTTAACAGCTCGCTTATGTTCGGCAACACGAGAATTTAAGTCTGGTTTGTATTGTCCCACATAAGCTTAGTCGCAATCTTTGTCCCAGACGGCAAATACTACTGTAAATACTAAATCACTCATTTAATGCCTTGCGGGAAAGAGAGAATCAAAAATGTCCAACAGTTAAATGCAGTTGAAAATTTAGTTGTTTTCAAGATATTTTCCGAGTGACCCTTGCAAGCGTCATTGCTACAGGAGGTTTTTTTGACGAGATGACCATGAAATGTTTTTTTTTTTTTTTACTATTCGTCAACAAAATCAAACGCGTTCTCTTGTGCCCTTTCGTCTGTTTGCGCAAAGGCGCCACTCAACGACTTGCTTGTCCGGGATTTTTATTCGCGCGAGGACGCTGCTTGACCGAGAGCGGCGAGCAAAGCGATTTCGGCTTTACCCCAGTATTGTAAATAGTAGTAGGTCACAATAAACGAAGCCCGATATTTTCTTTCTTTCTTCTTTTTTTTTTTTTCAAGAAGCTTTTCAAGAGTCAATCCATAAATAAAGAATCAAACAAAAAAGAGCAAAGCATCGTTCGGTTGGAAATTTCTTATTTAGAAACGTTATCCTAAACGGTCCTTTGAACTGTTAAAGGGAAAAAAACTTTGCCGATTTCAAACAGCTAGGCAGGCACGAGACTAATCAATCCGCTTGGCTTGGGTACACAAATCCGACCGTCTTATTTCGATTTTTCTCAAAAAGCTTCGCGCTTCGATAAGGCGACGTTAAAAAAACTATTACTTAAGATCGTGCATTTTTCCATGACTAGCAAAGTTTTTTTTTTTTATTTTTTTTATTTTTATCTCTATATTTATCCTCCTGACTCGCAGGAAAGCGACGGAAGCGCTATACATAGGGTAAGAAATTACCCCGACCTGCTAAAGAAAATAAACTTTGATAAAGAATTAACGCGCGCAACTCTGTTCGGTTGAAACGATGGGTGGCTCTGAAAAGAGCCGTTTTTTTTTTTTTCCCTTGTACAGGAGAGGGTCTACTTGGAGCTGGTGTACTTGGTTACCGCTTTTGTGCCTTCGGAGACGGCGTGTTTGGCGAGCTCACCGGGCAAGAGAAGACGAACCGAAGTTTGGACTTCGCGGCTGGTGATCGTCGAACGTCTGTTGTAGTGGGCGAGACGCGAAGCTTCCGAAGCGATGCGTTCGAAAATGTCGTTGACGAACGAATTCATGATGCTCATGGCCTTGCTCGATATTCCAGTGTCGGGGTGGACTTGCTTGAGCACTTTGTAAATGTAGATGCTGTAGCTTTCCTTGCGTCCCTTCTTCCTCTTTTTCTTGCTGTCCAGGGGAACTCCTCCCTTCTTCACGGCTTTCTTGTTACCTTTCGAGGCGACCATCGTTGCGTTTCGATCAATCGATAGATAGCTGGATTGCTTTAAGGCGTTTTGAAAAGCGAACGGTCCTTCGAAGGTTATAAACGAACGAGTATGCAAACGAGCAATCGAAATTGCTCCAATCAGAAGCGAGCCATAACGAGCCGCTCGGCGATTGGTTGATAAAGTTGCGCGCTTTGTTTTAACGGTCAAAAAAAAAGAAGACTTTTCGATGCTGCTCGGACGAATATAAACGATTGCCGATCGATTCGGTCAAATTATTATCTTTTCTTAACTGTCGTTTCAAAGAGCAGCGTCGAAAACAATCGAAATCATGTCCGGGCGTGGCAAAGGCGGTGGAAAATCAAAGTCGAAGCCGAAGAGCAGGTCCTCTCGGGCCGGGCTGCAATTTCCAGTCGGTCGTGTGCACAGGCTGCTGCGCAACGGCAACTATTCGGAGCGTGTCGGTGCCGGCGCACCCGTTTACTTGGCCGCCGTGCTCGAATATTTGAGCGCCGAAGTTTTGGAATTGGCAGGCAACGCTGCCAGAGACAACAAGAAGACTCGAATCATTCCTCGACACCTTCAGCTTGCGATTCGCAACGACGAAGAATTGAACAAGCTTCTCGGTGGCGTGACGATTGCGCAAGGCGGTGTCTTGCCCAACATTCAAGCGGTGCTTTTGCCCAAGAAGACCTCGAAGAAAGCGTGAAAAGGCGGAAGCGCGCTTTCCAGCTCTCGTTCGCATTCAAACGGCTCTTTTCAGAGCCACCCGATCTGCTCACAAGAAAGAGTTTTTTCGCTTTTCTAAACGTATCTATCATACTGTATTAACGTGTAACGTATAACAACTGTGACCAACCGGTTTTCGTCAATCGTGTCCAGTACTACTGCATACTGCTGCTGTACTGCGAAGCCAATTGAAACTGTGCAAGCGCTTGTAGATCGCATTATGTTTGTAGCCTTCTGTTGTGTCACACGCAAAGTAAAATACAAATAAGCCACACCTTTGATCAAAGCTTGTGATTTGAACCAGGCAGGGCTCCCCAACCTGGTTTTCTGGGTTTGTTTGGTTAACTAACTAGCCCACCCGTGATATGACAGCCAAACGAAAAATGGATTGTTGAAGAAGAGCATTGTTTTTTTTCCTCGCAACATATTGCAATTTTTTGTAGGCCAAATATTCACTGTAAAAAACCAAAAATAAAGAAATCTTAAATATCAAAAAAAAGAGCTTTGTAGGTTGAAATCGATTTTTTATTACGAGTTAAGTCATTGAACTTCGACTGATTTTATTAATGCATTTATTATTATTTTTTTGCAATTCGACTTTGCTGATAAGGGTAATTTGAACAGCAAGACCTGGCACTTTTTCTTATGCAGTCAGTTCTCTGGTTCCATCGCTGGACCTAAACGATTTCTCAAAGGCATGTTTCAATGCCAGATTGAAAACCGATTGCTCGCGCGCAACAACTCTTATGAAAAGTCAACGGGTGGCTCTGAAAAGAGCCGTTTTCTTTTGCGGACGACGTCGACACAGCTTTTAAGCACGTTCGCCACGGATTCGTCGGGCTAGTTGAATGTCCTTCGGCATGATCGTAACGCGCTTGGCGTGTATGGCGCACAGATTGGTGTCCTCGAACAGACCGACCAAGTACGCTTCGCTCGCCTCTTGCAAAGCCATGACTGCGCTGCTTTGGAAACGCAAATCGGTCTTGAAGTCCTGAGCGATTTCGCGAACGAGACGCTGGAAGGGCAACTTGCGAATCAGCAGTTCGGTCGACTTCTGGTATCTGCGGATTTCACGCAGAGCGACTGTACCAGGACGGTAACGATGTGGCTTCTTGACGCCGCCCGTGGCGGGCGCGCTCTTTCTGGCAGCTTTGGTCGCCAGCTGCTTGCGCGGGGCTTTGCCTCCGGTCGACTTACGTGCGGTTTGCTTGGTGCGAGCCATTCTCTTCTTAAACGCTTGCTATTTCTTGACTCGACCGCACGAAGCAATCTGATTTATATAGCGCGTGCAGTCGGCGTCGATTGGTCGAAAGCCTTTCGTCGATCGTCCAATCACAACGATCGTAGAGTTTCTAGCCAAACTTTGCTTTCGAATCGAGTGAGCTTGGACGAGAAAAAAGAAGCGTTTGGAAAGCAGATGTGGTTTCTTTCCGAAACTTTAATTAGAACGTTGCAACTCGGAACTCGAAACTTGTCAGCAACTTTAAGAAGAAAATTGGAAACGCTTAGCACCTGTGCACAACGGCGAATCGGCTTCCCCGAGCATGAAACGCGGCTGGGCCTCTATCGATTGAGCAGCAATCGTTCAATTTAACAATCCAGTTCGCCAACGATGCTCGGGTCTTTTCAAGAACTCACCCCCTTAAGCGATTTCTTTTCGGGTGAAACTGGCCCGGAAACCCCCTCTGCAGCAACAGGACGGAATAAAAAAGAAACCAAGAGGAAAAAGATTTCTTCCAGAAGTGGCAGTAACCGTAGGGTGGTGTCCCGGGTTGCTTTCACGAACAAAAATTGCTTACGGTGACTTCTTCAAATGACCCCAAAGCTCCCTTCCCCACCCACACAGGCTTTCCACGATTGCGATCGGGAGTTTAAGAAAAAAAATTTCGAAACAAGTTTGTTTCCTCGCTATTCTCGTTAAGCTGCTTGGGTGCAGAGCAATGCAAATCGCTTTAGCCACAGGACGACTGGCAGGCAGCCACGCAACAAAAACGCGACCGATCAAACGGCGTCTTGTCTCAGAAAAATTAAAATAACAACTCTTTCGTTTCGAGCAAATGGGTGGCCCTGAAAAGGGCCGGTTTTGACGTGCTTTTCAATCGGCAAAGCCTCGTTTTAACCGCCGAAGCCGTACAGAGTACGACCTTGACGTTTCAGCGCGTAAACGACGTCCAAAGCGGTGACGGTCTTGCGCTTGGCGTGTTCGGTGTAGGTGACCGCATCGCGAATCACGTTTTCCAGGAACACCTTCAAAACGCCACGGGTTTCTTCGTAAATGAGACCGGAGATGCGCTTGACGCCGCCACGACGGGCAAGTCGTCGAATGGCGGGTTTCGTGATGCCCTGGATGTTGTCACGGAGCACTTTTCGATGACGCTTGGCGCCTCCTTTTCCAAGACCTTTTCCTCCTTTGCCTCTTCCAGACATGCTTGAGACTGCGACGAACGTTGAACGAAAGAAATGAACGCGAATCGAATTAATTAGCGAACTGCTATCCGGCGTGACGCGGCGCGGTTCTTAGTAGGGCAATTTCGAACCTGGTCGAAACGCCGACTTTCGATCGCTGTCGCTCGACACGGCCGCGTTTGTTTGAAAACGACGTCCGCACGAGGTCGCCACGTCGCATGGCATCGCCCGGTTTGCAGCCACCTGCCGGCTTTCTTCGTTTTGCGATCGACTGGCAGCGAAAGTCGTTTTCTTTCAAAACAAGCAACGGACCTATGCTTCGGTCGCGAGCGAGCAAGGAAAAAGAAAAACTGTTCAGCCATGGCTGGCTGCCGCCCGAGATTCGAGCCGAAATCTGCAAGCAAGCGTTCAAAGCAAGTCAACAAACTGCACTCAGTGGGTCTCTTTTGATAAGCAAGCTGGTGGCTCTGAAAAGAGCCGTTTCGAACAAAGCACAGATCGATCCAAGACGACCGATCTATTTCTTTTTGGGAGCGCTTTTCTTTGTTGTCGGTTTCTTTGGCGTCTTCTTTTTGAGAGAAGCCTTTTTGGCGGCGGGTTTTTTGACAGAGCTCGACTTCTTTTTCGGAGAAGCCTTCTTGGCAGCAGAGCTCGCCTTTTTCGCTTTCGGTGCCGCGGCCTTTTTCTTTTCGCCTACGCTCTTCTTCTTCTTCTTCGCCACACCCTTTTTGGCAGGCGACTTCTTCTTGACTGCGGTTTTCTTCGTTTTCGTGACGGGCGCTTTTTTCGGCTTCGACCCTGCTGCAGCCTTGACCAGCTTGAAGGAACCGGACGCTCCTTTGCCTTTCGTTTGTACGAGTTTACCCGCCTTTACCAGCTTTGGCAGTTGATTCCTAACCACAACGTCGGCGTTGTCGCCTACTTTGTAGTTGGCCTTGATGTACTTGAGAATGGCCTGGCGAGAAGACCCGTTTCTTTCCTTCAGTGCCGTGATGGCAGCCGCAATCATCGCGGAATAGGTCGGGTGTGAGGCTGGTGGCTTCGGTGGCTTCGGTGCCGTCGGTAATGGCATGTTTACTTTTTCTGCTTGCTCAATAAGTTTCGAACGGAACTCGCGCGCGTAGCTGCCGGCCAAAACAAGTAGTCGAATTTCGGACCAACGCGAAACGATAGCGAGCCGATCGAGTCGTCGCTTGTTCGTGCATGGCAACCGATCGCAGCCCTTGTGCTTGCTCTCTGAAAAACGTCAGCTGCTCGTTTCGATTACAAGCAACTTCGCAAATTCCTTTCTTAAAACGAGCTTGAAAAAGTCTTTGCCTCGTCGTTCTTTGCCTTTCTCCGTGCCTCTTTGCTTGCACACGAAGCCGATCTCGTTTTTACCGGTTCGAGATGTCGGAGACGGTCAAAAAGAGACTCTTTTCGAGCCACCACCACCACCGTAGAAGTGAGAATTGGATAACTTAAAATTTCGTTGGCTTGAATGTCACGTCATAAATTCATCTCTAAGAATTGTACAGTGAAGATTTGGCTGACTCAATCCTTTTTTATAGCCTTTGTGTTTCGTCATAAACGTTCCGTCAATTGCCTCGTACCTTAAAACCTCTTCGGAGTCTGTTTCGCGCACGTGTGCTTCTAAAGTTTTCTTTTAAGGAGACAAAGGTTCGGTTGTTTGTCAGTACGGAGTATACAATTTACATTAGTCACGATTTTAACCTTTTGCAATGTTTAGATAAGGCCAGAATTGATTTTAATACTTTCTTTGTTTATTTGATTAAACATATATCGCTCTTTGCCTTGGTTAATGCAATTGATTAAATCAGAAGTCGTGATTCTTGTTCGGATAGAATCAGGTTGGATAAAGTCAAAGTCAACCTAACATTTCCTAAAGTCAATTTCAATTTCGAATAAGGATTTGAAGGTCAGTGGTCGAAATAAATCTTGATTAAATAAATCTTGAAACGACAATTAATCAAATTCCTAAATAATTCAAATTTGGTAAACTTCTGGTGGTGACAATGTCTACAGTAGAAGTCGAACCTGAAAGGTGGTGAGAGAGGCTCCGTTCCTATTGCAACCATGTCGAAGCAGGCTGGGTCTAGGTCCAGAAGGTGGTGGCTTCGTGTGCTGGCTCTTTATCACGCGCAAGTACGATGTCCTCAGCCGCGAAGCTCCGAATGAATGTCAGCAACAGCTGCTGAAGGTGCGATTAAAACATGTTGAGGAAGTGCAGTCGTTGAGTCTCAGAACGCAACAAGCAGTGTTGCAAGCCCAAGCTGCTGTAACCGAAACACGCATTAAGGCCGAGGCTATGCAAGAGTCTGAGGGGGTCTCTTCGGTGTTAGACGAGGTCGGTCGGGCCGTTTTGTTCACAAGATAAGGTTGCTTTCTTCTTGGAATCTCTTCAGAATCGTGATAGGATTGGCTCTTCAGTTCAGCCTGACTTGAATTTTTTCTCCAACAGCATTACCAAATAGTAGGAGTCTTTATGAAGCTAACAAAGCTAGTTACCTAACTGCACAAATAATGTTTGAACATGTACATGTAAATAAACAGCTTCCTCAAGCATTTCAAAGATTTTTCACAATAACAACCTTTTGCATGAAAACCAGAAGTGACAGCCTATAAACATTTCTAGTTCTTGCAGGACCACAGCCAGCCGGTTTCTTTTTCAAAATGTTTGCTGATTGAACGATAAAACTTGCAGCAAGTTATATTGCCGAGCTTTAATTGTGCAAGAAGAAAGGCAATAGCCGATTTGTTAGTATCGTCTGAAAGGAAAGCTTCTAAATTGGATGCAGAAAATATGCGAGTTCTCACTGCCACTGCTGGTGAACTAGGATGAATACTGTTGTAATTGCAACTGAATGCCATTAAAAGTTTTTAGAAGTAATGATGATCAAATCGAATAGAACTTTACTAAAAAAATTCAATTGAACACGATCAAAATATGCTGAATCAAATTTTTTAGTCATAAGAAAACAGCTGGAATGTACGTAGTAAGCAGCATTTTGATCATTTTAAAGCGCTTTTGATATTTTTAAACGTGTCTCCAATTTAGATGCAACAATTGAATTTGTTGTTTTTGAAATCAGTCATAACGCAAATTAAAAAGAATTCTTTGAAAGAGCTCAGCTAGAAGAAATGAAGGCAATTTTCAAGGGCCGTTATAAACTGCTTACACAGAGAGCTTTGTTTTTTGGTCAACGGATCCCTGATTTACATGTCGAATTTGTCTTTTAGTCACCTGATTTTCATTTGCACATACTGTAGTTTGATATGTGCATTAAAATAATGCCGGTTTCAAGACTTGAAAAAGCTAAAAGGCTTTTGCATTTTAAGGAAAAACCAAGAGGCTTCACCACCCAAAAGCGATCGCACTTCTGACAAAGCATAGTGAGACATACCGCGGTACCATTGGGGGGGGGGGAGATTTAAGTGTCCAACTATCGTGAATCAATACCTAAGAAACAAAACGGTAAAACGGGGGATTCCAATTATCGACGAGCTGTAGGTCGAAATCTTGATGCACAAAAATCAACGCATGATCCAACATCCAATCGATTTCAAATAAAAATAAAAATAAAAGTCGAGCGCAGTGACCTTTCTTTAGCTGTGCGATTGTCTTTTTGCAGCTCTATCTTTATTTCAATTACCACTTGTTAGATATGTTTGTCATACAGCAATGGCAACATTAGTAGAAATAATGCATCTCGTTTTACAATCAGCCTTCCTTATAAAAAAAAAAAAAAAAAAAAGAATTCTGCAGCCACTATTCGATGCGTTTTTATTTTTTAGCTTTCAGGTTGAGCTATCGCATGTAATAGTATTAGTATCGTATATCACGATTAAAGCTGTACAAATCCTAATCTGATTTGGAACTTTTTTTGCTCCTTTAGCGCGCAGAAGGAATCTGTCGTCCGACAACTTCATTGTCGAATTTCTCACAAAACAGCAAAACTTTCTTTTCTAAAAAGACGTTTCATTTCCTTGAAAGTGCAAGCAGTCGATTCAAATTTTCTTAACTTTCAAAGTTTCGTGTATTTTAAAAATAATGTGCATCAAAGGATTATAATAAACGCATTTCTTATAAAGGCCCATGATTTTCATATTCTCGGCCTAGCCCTGGTTTGTATTGCATCATTTTGTTGGATTGCATTTCTGGTCCTTTTTTTTTATTCGATCTCGAAACAGTTTGCTTTAGCTTCTACTTTCTAAGTGTTTTTCCATTCTACGTAGCATCTTTTTGTCATCGATTCCATGTCCTGCCGTCGTATAGGCAGCTATTCATCGATGTTTTAAGGCACTCAAGCTTCCCATAATTCTAGTCGGTTCTCGACGTCCATGTTTCAGATTCAATGTGCCTATGTGAACAAGCTATCTATGAGTTTTGCTTCTCTATCTTGCGAGACTCCGTGCGGCTTTGCTCTTGCAAAATGCCGCCACTACTCGAGGCTTGAAATTCATTGCACGCGTCCCCGTCCTTACGACGAGGCTACCAAGTTACTTGAAGCCTTTGCCGCCTTTTCGACCTGTCTGCCTTGCGTGGTATATATATGTATGTTGAGTTCGGTTTTCCTACTTCTGACTGTCTTCGTCGCTATGGTCTTGTGCACATAAAGCGTTTCTTTTCTTACCGTAGCTTTCTGCATGTTTTCACCAGCACGTTGTCGAGCCTCTGTGCGCGCAACACCAGGCCGGAGTTATTAATGCTCGGCGCTAGTTTTCCTTCTACACCTTGATTTCTCCTATGCTTGGCCTGCTTCTAGTGCTTTCTCCAAGGACCAAACCACCACCGCACAAATGAAATAGAGGCTAAATAAAAAAAAAATAAAAAAAATCGGAAAAGATCCCTGCTTTCAGTCTATGCCGATTTGGCCTGCTTCTGTGGGCCCCACTTTTGTCTGCACTGTAACTGACTTATCTAAATACAGTCTAGAAGCATAGTGAAGACATCCTTTTAGCAGTGCAACCCAGGCAACTGGCTTTCGACTTCGACTTCAATTGACCTCTCGCACAGAACTTCGCAGGCTTCTATGGCGCGTTTGTTTGAAAACGACGTCCGCACGAGGTCGCCATATCGCATGGCATCGCCCGGTTGCAGCCACCTGCCGATCTCGTTTTTACCGGTTCGAGATGTCGGAGACGGTCAAAAAGAGACTCTTTTCGAGCCACCACCACACTTTACGTTTCACTCACTTTATTGAAAACCTTTGAAATATTGTTATCGGTTAAGAATTGAAAAATACGAAACGACTTATTGCAGACTGATTGCCAAAATCGGATTGCATCAAACATGTTTTTCAACTATAAAATTTACTTGCCAAATTCGTAAGTCATTAGTCTTAGAAACTTATCTTTTGATCTTGATCTAACAGCATCTAACAGCGCAGTGAGCAACACTTGCAATACCCAAACATACATTCTGCTATGCGACCGATTCCCCATAGTGATAAAGTACCTGTACCCATTTTCACCAAGCTTCCGGACATTGATGAGGACCAGCTTAGGTCTTCCACGTCTTCAACCAATTCTGATGATGATGATGAAGAACAGGATATAGCGCACGAGGCATAGAATGCTGGCCGAGTTTCTTTGTATAGTCAGTCTGAATTGAATGATTTGATACGAGATTTAAATTTGCCAAAGCAATCCACTGAAGTGCTGGCTTTCAGACTGCAAGAAAAACACCTTCTCAAAGCTGGTACAAGTGTTTTATTTTATCGTAACCGGGAAGAGAAATTAAGAAAGTACTTTCAGTCTGATGGCCAGCTTGTTTACTGTACAGATGTTGAGGGGCTTCTTCTTGCTATGGGTTTGTCTGCATATCGTTCAAATGACTGGAGACTTTTTATTGATAGCTCAAAAAGAAGCCTTAAATGTTTCTGCTCCATAATGGTAACCCAGTATGGATCCATCCCTATAGGACACTCTGTCACTCTGAAGGA